>CABFVX010010113.1:0-15398 GCA_902151425.1 Timema shepardi | reverse complement strand
AATTATAACCTAGCTTCATAACCCTCCTTGTAGGTATTATTTATACCTAATTTTAGTTTTTTGAACCTCACCCTTTTTTTTGTCCCAACTCTCACTACCCGGTAATTAATCGCGTAGAGATGAGCAAGGTAGAGTTTAGGAGGAATTTACCCGTATTTTTTTAAGAGAAAATAAAGGAAACACACCCCCTGAGTAAACATGATGAGGGTTTCAACCCCAATATCCCCGTTCCCAGCAGTCTAGAATATTACGAGAAAAGCTTACGTCCTAAACCATGGGACCAATGATGCGGGTTTCCTATCCCTTGATCCAATTTTAATACGAAGAAAGTCACACGTGCATGTATATAATATATTTTTTAATAAATATAGCAAGGCGTTGATTGGATATATGGTGTTGATTTTAAAGATTTATTTATTATTAAAATTTCCAAAATGTGACCTAATTTTTAACAAATTTGTTTGTCTTCCGTATAGCTTTGTTTATGTAACGCGCTAGCTTGTGTACTGAGTGACGTCACAAGCCCAGCTAGTCAGATGTATTTCTTTATTCGGCGCTACCTTATGCTGAAGATCACAAGAATACCTGAGAACATAAACAGAATGTTCAGAAACTCATGGCTCAAACTGCACATATAGCTTGTTTAAACAAGTGAATTATACAAAATTCCTTTACTTACACCCGGCAAACTATTCTAATACCAATAAACTGTTTTCAATGTTTCGGCGTACAGCGCCGGGAGAGCAAAGCTGTCAAGCCTGCGTGTACAGCAAGTTGCATAGGAGCTAGGTACGTGGCACTGTAAATGTAATAGTGACAAGCACTTTCTGTGATGACCCTCAGAACGTATTCTGATTTCTAGATGGACTGGTGTGTTGTTTACTATCAACTGTGGTATTTTCTGCTGCAGTGCTCCGAGATGTCGAGTTGTGTAGTTCTGCGCACCTAGCTCCTGTGCAACCTGTTGTACACGCATGCTTGAACAGCTTTGCCCTCCTGGTGCTATGCGCCGAAACTTTGGACACTGTTTAATTGGTACTAGCATATTTTTCAGGATGTTAGTGTAATCGCATTTTGTATTATTTTTGGTTCAAATAAGCCATATGTGCATGGCTATGAGTTTCCGAACATACTTTAGACAGTAGTAGCTCTTTAAGATAAGGTTTTCACTATGAGGTTTGGACTTGTATACTATAATAAAGGCATGGTTACCTTATTACATTTCACCATCAGCAGTTCCAACTTTTTGATTAACAGAGTCCGATACATTATCTCAGTCGATGGCGTGTCTCTGCCTATCGAGCCAAAGGCTACGGGTTGAATTCCTGACATGACTTAAACATTATAAATGCTGAAATTAGGGATTTCTTCTCACACAGTAGTGGGTTAACTGCCGGGGGACTAGACATTTGTCTATTCTAGAATTAAGTTTGTTTCGTATTTATATAGTGGTATAATCAGTCGGTTCAGAAAGTTTACGTTAAATACCCCCAAATAAAACAAAATAAAAGCTTGATAAATATTTCCTTGTCACGAAATACACGGAGCCCTTTGATGTAGACCAGTATTGACCTCGGCACATACTGGAGAATAGAGGAAGGAGGGTCTAAGTTTCGTTCTTCGGGGTTTATACCGTCGTTTTAATTATAGCATTTAATGCCAAGGGTTATTATTTTTTTATAATTTGTTTTGGCCGCATCTCACTACCCATCAAGGTTATCCACAAATACTAATGGGATATGGATGAGACAGATAGAATTTTAGAATAAATGTACTGGGATTCGCTTGGAGAGAGGGTGTGAGAAACCATTAAGTAAGAAACAACCTCAATAGACCAACATGGGATTCGAGTCCTGATCTCGCTATTACCGGCAATCTAGTCCAACACGCGGGCTATCAGTTAATTTATCTGAAGGACGGGTATTAAAGAGGTAAATTATAATAAGCTCATTTCTATTTAACAAGCTTCGATGCCCATGTGATCTAACGCACTACTCTCGCAGTAGGATAGATTTCCGATGACGGGGAAATTGAGGTTCGAATCTCGGTCAGGTGCACAGAGGTGTTTCTCTAAAATGGTTTTTCACTCTCCCTCAAAGCCAATGTGAGTACACTTCCTCCAAATATAGCCTTATTATTATTCACCGCGTATTACTACCCGTTCGGATTATACGCTTTAAGTACTAATTACGCTAATGGATTAGGAATAGGGGAAGGTTGAATTAGAGGAAGTTAACCCGCATTTGCGTGGATGGAGAGTGGAAAACCACCCCCAACCGAGACTCGAACCTCGATCTCCCCGTCCTCAGCAGTCGAGCTCAACACGACTAGCGCATTAGCCAACTACGCCACCGAGGCGAGTAATATAGCCTTAATAATCCCTAAAACCATAAGGGAAATTTAGTAAGCCTTTAAACCAAACGGTTAGTAAGACGTGATGCTAAAAAAACTTACATTTGCGAGAAAATAGGATAATATATCTAAAGTGAAATTCAATAGACTGGATTTCCAGTGACGTAGAGTTCAAGATTTGAACCTCGGGTTGGTGGGTTTTTTTCCATATGCTATTTTCCACTGTTGTTTTTTCCCGTCCCCTCTTCATGCACAAGTGTAGGTGCACTTCTTCTAGAGACCATCCTCCTACGAACCCTTCAGATAAGGCCGATCATGACAATTGTGTTTAACGTAAAAATTACCCACACCCGATTCATATAATCTGGTTTGACCATGTTAGGCTTTGACTCCCCTCTAGGTAGATTGAGGGTGTTTTATATAAACATATATAGCCCCATTATTATCTCACATAGGTGACCTGGTGGTCTAGGGGTAAGGTGTCAGACTTCTGTGATGGCGGTCGGGGTTCAATCCTCAGTCCCGGCACAGATTTATCTGATTACCAAACCCATCCTTCACCTCTGACAAGACATCTTGTGAATGTGGGGAATGCCAGGCCTNACCAAACCCATCCTTCACCTCTGACAAGACATCTTGTGAATGTGGGGAATGCCAGGCCTCCACCGTGGATCGGATTCCACGTTAAACTGTAGGTCCTCCATTTCATCTCACAATCACCCTACCATTACACTTTAGCGTAAGTGCGTATAACCCGAACAGGTAGTAAGACGCGGTGCTAATAATAATAATAATTATTATTATCTCACATAAATACTGGTACCTTACGCTCAGCCTGGATTAGAACCCCGACCTCTACCACCAATAGTGACCCAGTTTAACTCGAGCCTAGCTAGACCGCTTGACCACAGGTGTGAAGTATCTTAAGGAGCGCTGCATGTCAATAGAAATGGTTAAGTATCAAAACCAAAACAAAGTTTTATACTTGTTTCGAAACTTGAAGACGGGAAGATGAGTGCAACAAACCACAGCAATGTACACAACCCTTTGGAGAGCACAACATCAAACAACCCTTACATCAAACACGACCAGGTCGAGTAGTCAGGAAAATATATGGGGTTGAAATATGAGCAAACATTTCATCTCACCAGATCTCATTTACTACCCAACAGTAAAACATTATTTTTAGAGGGGATGAAATGAAGAGGTTAAGATCAATTTCAATTTCAAATTGAATATGAATTTCCAGAATTACCTTGCCTCGAGGTAGTTCCTATTGGTTTATTTTGGATCTCAATTTTTTGGAAGATGTGTTTGTATTCAGGATACATATAGTGTCTGGTATATTTCAAAGTTTCCAAAAATAAAACTATAAAATACTTTGAACATTATTTTAATTAAAATTACAGTATAAATGTGTGTGAAATATCAAGAGGTATTTAAAGCCTCGTAAAATCAATCATGTTTTCAAAAACTACTATTGGATGAAAAACTATTTAATTTTTATCACTTTACATTAAATTAGTAGTATATACAAAAATATTCAATTGTAAAATTCCCTTAAAACATAAAGCTCTTCTATTAAGTTTGTATAAATCTTTGAAGAGTGAAACACCAGTGTTGGTTTATATAGATACCGATTATGTGTGTTTACTACTGGTACTGATATTATCGATACTGATATTAGAATTTATTATATTATTGCTAATAAGTGTTTTCTTTTATTGTTACAAAAAGAAATACCGGATATGCCTTAGCTGCTTAACTAAGACCCGCATTTTGCTAATCAGTTACACTATAAGGAAATGTATTGCCAATTTATTTATTTTAAATAAAAAGTATTGCTTGGTGCTGACTAAAGATTTATGTGTACATTCTTTAGTCTTAAAAACTTGGTTTAAGGTTAATTTAAATTATTTTACACACATAGATATGGGAATCGAGCTCAGGACCTTTAGCTTAGTGCACCTATGCTCTACCACTGAACTATCCTGACCCTAAGGGTTGAATAAATCCTATATAGCTCCATGGTAGAGGATTGGTGCACTAACCCAAAGATCTCAGGTTAGATCCCATGTCCAGTTGTTATTTTTCAACTAACTCAAATAAGTTGAAGTGTGGTATCATCCATAAGAACAATTCTGTAATTACAATTATCTAAACCTGTCTGATGATGTTCATTAGTTTGTACTGTCAATTATTGTTACGACACTAACACCATTAACATATTTTTTAAGCTTATTTTGTGTTTTATATCGGTACCGTTTCACCTTTAGACCCGCTTCTGTGGCCGAGTGGGTTAAAGCATAATTCTCGCAATAAATCGGACGGGGATATCGGTGTTCGGACTCCAGCAGGTGTACTGAGAGTGGTTCGTCCTAAATGTCTTTCATCTCTCCCTCTATGCAAATACAGGAATACCCCCTCTAAATTCAATCTTCCTTATCCCTAACACATTAGCGTCATAAGTTAGTACACGTATATCCTGAACGGGTAGTAAGACGCGGTGACAAAATAAATAGATATGCCTCTTATATAAAGGCATAGCTGCAACACTGATTTATTGAAAGACAATATGATCCGGCGTCGCTAAAAATATTGTTATTTCTGTTATATTTAATAGCGAGTTTTGGGTGACCTGGTGGTCTAAGGGTAAGGTGTCAGACTTCTATGCTGGCGGCTGGGGTTCGATCCCCGGTCCCGGCAAAGATTTATCTGATTACCAAACCCTTCCTTCACCTCTGACAAGACATCTTGTGAATGTGAAGAATGCCAGGCCTCCACCGTGGTTCGGATTCCACGTTAAACTGTAGGTCCTCCATTTCATCTCACAATCACCCTACCATTACAAATTAGCGTAAGTGCGTATAACCCGAACGGGTAGTAAGACGCGGTGCTAATAATAATAATAATAGCTAATTTCAATTAGAGATGAACGGCTGGGCTCGTGATCCAAGAATTCATCGGAGTCCAAACTGATGGAAAACTATTAATTAGTAGAGGCTGGGTCTAACAGAGAAAATGCAGATAATGTGTAGAGCAGCTAGATGATCTAAAACATAATGATAAAGCTTTAGGATATAAGTGCAATAGTAGGTTGTTGAAATATTTTTGAAACAATTTTTTATGGGAAATTCTCGTACATATTAGTTTAACTTGGTGAAGTTTTGTCTACTTGTTATCAAATTTTTGTTCGAAAGATGAAAACCAAAAACTAAAATAGTATAATAATTTCCCCCGTTTTTACTTTAAAATACCTGTCACCCTGAAGCGAGATGTTAACTAATTTAGCTATATTATATGAGGAATATTTGCGAAAAATAAATCAAATTTAAGAAATTCCACCAAGATCGATTTTTCAACAAATAGTATTTTGAAAGGGAACTACTTAGTAAACATGCAGTTTGCGATGTATTTTAAATTTTCCCCTCTGATTGAAATTATGTGTTACAGTCTGTATATGTAAAATGTACTAAATATATTTTAATAAATATAGTAATGCAGTTACTCCAATAAGAAGTGTTAGTAAGTGGCATTACATTATTAATTTAAATTATATTATGTTGATATTAGCATACTTTAAATATAAATATTAATTAACTTTAAATATTCTATAAATAGTAGTTGACTTTAAATTGACAATAAATTTGAATACAATCTTATCAAATAATAGTGTTTAAATTCTCAAGAAGCGTTTTTTTACGGTATTAACTAAAATATTTCGTAAAAAACAAAGTCTAAAGAACATAAACAGGTGACTGACAAAATGAATAAGGTCTCCCCTACGAGTCAACACTTGTGATCATTGCATGTGTTTTTCGAGTACCGATGTAGATTACAAATGTAAGAATTATGACCAACCTATAAATACTGTTGTCTAGCTTTACCAGTAGCGAAGAGCTACATTTTGAAATATTACAGCCATATTTCTTATTTCTAGCTAACTGCTTCCTTTGTGTACTTTCTTCTCATAACTTAACTTTTGTTTCCCCTCTTTGCTGAGAGGGAAGCGCTTCTTATCTCATATATCAAAACTAAAATTGGCTTTAGAAAGGAACTTGCCTCCTTTTTTGTTTCGTTTTAAGGACTAACAAGCTGCTTCTAAATAGAAAAACACTAGGATGTGTGATTTATAATATTACGTCTAAAATATTGCTTAAATCATTACCGAGTGTAAAATGGAGAGTATTAATCCCAATAAATGTGTTTTGAGTGTTTTCTGAATATGCATATAATCGTAATATTTACTTTCAAATACGGAATGCTATAAGTAAAGTTATTTATCACTTAACTAAAAGTTAAAAAGAGATGTTGGAAGCATACTCGACTATTTTACTTTTTGGAAGAATTAATGGAATGCATAATTTATTCTTATAAAAGGAAATGAAGCCTTTTTTAAAATATATTATAATCGATTTTAACGCATTTATCAGATTTAAAATGTATTGTATATTATCATTATTAGTATTAGTAGTATAAGTAGTAGGAAGAGGATTAATTCAGTTTTTATACAGGTTCGTTGCCTTATTCAAATTAAATCCTCCATCATGTCCTTTCAGCAGGTTCCATGCTTTATTTTAATATATATATATATATATAAGAAAAATAAGCATAGATGGGATACTTATGAAAATTCAGTGTTAAGGTAGAAACATTTTCACTGTATTTAAACAAAGAACTAAAAACAACAACAACAAATATTTTACTAAATATCACCAATTCTGAGGGAATATAATGAGGAAATTCTAACAAAGTGGTCATGTATCTGATACTGATACCACTATGGTTTGATATTGATACCACTGTGGTTGTGAACTACTACTTGTTTTAAATTTAACATTTTTGTTTTCTCTTTGTTATTTAACTCAGAGGTAACATAATAGTACAACCCTTTTGCGTGGTTGAAAACTACTCCCAGAATAAAATAAAGCAACTATGTTCTTCATGATGCTGTACCATATTATGCCCTTATTGTTTTACTCTCACATCGCCTTTTAGCCATAAATTATATATTTTAGTAAAAAAAATTACAGCAGCGATATTTATTTCCCAGGATGTAATGCTTGAGTTAGTAAAAAAGTTAATGGTTTTCCTAGTGAGGTGATTCTTCACAAATGAACTAATTAGAAAGTAAGTAATTACATGACATATTATTTATATTCGAGCTATGTTAAAAGAAAAACTGTGACATATTAGTAGTTCTGTGACAGTAGACCTCGCTCCATCCATGTTTTTATATTACTAGTAGCTTTGTGAAGAGTAGAACTCGCTTTATGTTTTTATCATTACTACATTCTTTAAGATTTCTCTTTGGATCGTATGTTGAAATACCTCCTCTAATTTCTCCTTGGATTTGAAGTGGGTATTTTTCATTGAAGAAGTTGCGTTGCACATTTCACATTCCTCCTTGATGGGCTCCGATAGAATGAAACCTAGGTCGGGGGATTGGGTGGTAACGATAAATTTTCTTTAAGAGGTAACCATTACTTCTTTGTCCAGTGGCAACAATGTAAATTACGATTTGCATTCTTCTTTTCATTGTGAAAGCCATATTGTGTTTGTTCCTTTTATATGTTTATATCCATATTTCCTGTACCTTCTTCCAAATATGCTTCATTGAGGATTAAGTTAAATAGAAAACCAAATTAAATAATACCATATTAAAAAGTACATTATATTCATATTGAATAATTATTTTTCACGTAGTTTATATCGTTAGGCCCGCTATGTCTAACTTTAAAACTGTATGCTCTAGGTACTTGTTTACTTGCCTAGAATGTTATTATTATTATTAGCACCACGTCTTACTACCCGTTCGGGCTATACGCACTTACGCTAATGTGTAATGGTAGGGTGATTGTGAGATGAAATGAAGGACCTACAGTTTAACGTGGAATCCGAGCCACGGTGGAGACCTGGCATTCCTCACATTCACAAGATGTCTTGTCAGAGGTGAAGGAAGGGTTTGGTAATCAGATAAATCTTTGCCGGCCTAGAATGTTAAATTTAAATCATCTGAGATAAGATAATAAACAAAAAACCTTTTAATCAACCGCCATATTAAAATAAATAGCTAGATTGAAAACTATTTACAGTACGTACATCGCTTGGCCTAGTTTCAAAAAGTGTCCCTACAAATTCGTTAGAATTTATCCAAGCATTTGAAAGTTATCACATAGAAAATATCAGGACAAACAGGCAGACAGATGAGATAACATATGTTCAAGTTAAAATAGAACCTCCCTTCGCTCGGTCAAAAAGAAAGGTCGAAGTGAAGTATAGATGAAACTAAGTTACAAGTTACAGTATTTTATTTACACAAGCTTTGAAATATAGCGTGTTTTGTATATTTACATAAATTTATATTAATTTAAAGACAAATGAAGATTGTATCCGCAGTAAAGGTAGTTTTATATATTCGTCTTTGTTGAAAGAGTACCTAAATAATAGTTTAACCCGCAGTAAAAGTGTGTCGATCTATATCTCTCAATAGAAAGCGTATCTAAATAATAGTTTAACCCACAGTAAAAGTTTGTCGATACATTCCTATACGTTGAAAGATCAGATAGAAATTTAATCGCAATATTGAGGCAGCAATAGGTCTAATCTTCAAACGCACTGGACCAAACCACCGCCCGTGACATATTCAATCATGTTTCCGCTTGATATGGGCTGTGACGTGGTTTATCCAATCACCGGGGAGTGATTGGTATAGCCCACTGCGCGCACGCTCCGTTGCAGCCGTCATTTGTTGAGTCTGAACGAAGCCATGATATTGATGGTAAGCTTACAACAATCTGGTCGCTCCTAGAAAGGTCATTCACCTCAAGCTTACTCATCAAACACGCCAACTCTTTCCGTAAAGCGAGGGCAGTCTTTCTTCGAATTGATAAACCGTCTCAAACTTTGAGGAGTAAGTATTTTTTATGTGTTTGTATGTTTCGTTTAGCTTCGAAAACATAGCAAGCATTTATATTTTGTTGGATTAAGGCTGTTTTATACCCTTGTACATGTTGACGACTAAATATAGTGTTAACATATCTTAGGAAATATAATCTAGGACACTTCATGAAAAGATAATTTCAATGTTAAGTAAGCCCATGACTTATAAGTCATACACCCCTGCCCTGCATGACAAACAAAAGTCGGTGTGGAGCAACAAAAAGGAAATCATATTGCGAGGAACTCAACAAACAAAATAATCAAATGATTGAAAAGTAGTTTGCGTACTTTTTGCAGTAGGTCTGATGTGAAGATAATGTTGATGGCTGGGCTTCTTGTTTCAGTTCAACTCTAATATAGTTTTAATTAGAAGTATTTGCCATAAGAAATGTTTGTTGGATTTTATATGGTCACAAAAATCAATACAATAATATTTGTAATTCATTCTTCCCGTTTAAAAGATCCTACTATTGACACCTTAATCAACCTCTTCCTTGAAACCAAATGTTGCTCATAGTTGAGAGAATTCTTTCTCTTGGAGATGATGTACCTGGTAAACACACAGCACTTTCTATTAGCTTGAATTATATTTTTGAATATCTCAAATAAAGACAACCAATTATTTCAAATGGTTAATTTATTTAGTCCCATTCTTGCTTTCATTGTTTATTTAAATATGGTTTACTTAATAATGACTTAGCTTAGCTAAACTAGAAAACCTTTGTTTTAAAGTAAACATATCTAGCTACCTTCAATATTTTTTTCAGAATTATATTTGATGATTAAGATTTTATTAAAAGCTATTATTCAAAACATTGGTTCCACCCCATCATGCTCACTCTCGCCATCATCTCATTCCATCGAGACATGGAAAGAGCCTCCACGGAAAGGATGTACGTTTAGTACTTTCAGGCAACGATACATTAGTACTGACTGATCTTTCCGCTACTGGGCTACGAATGATGTAACCCAGACGCGTAATATTATATTATTATTATCTGGCAGATCACATGGCTTAGCGAATGAATACATGAAAGTAGATCTGGTAGCTGTCACTACCCCACTCCATTCACGATTAGACTCTATCTACACTGACCGCTGATGGAAGTCGTACTAACAGGCGATCTTGCGCGACTACAGCGCGGATATTTCAGCCACACGCGCTCCTGGAAACACGATTATTTAAAACAAGGGTCACCAAACTCGAAGCAAATGAAAGCTATTTTCAAAATGACACATTGTTTACCGGGCTACCTGGTACGAAAGTTTGCCTATCGTGTATTGGCTACTATTGTAACGTGTACAGAGGACTTGACACCATACTTTTGTTTAATTGGGGGGCTTTGGGGTTTGAATTTGTAAGTGTAATGGAAATAACGAAAAGAAAAAGTTAGGTATGTTCAACACAAAGTGATATTTTTAATCCTAGATACAAGGATTATTCATTTTTCAAAATAAAATGATATTTAAATGTATATTTATAAAAATCTTGGTTTGTAGCTTACTGATAATAGCGGCATTCAAATTCGTCTTCCATTTATTTCATGTTTGGTGAATAATTGGCCACTCCCATTGGAATCCAGTTATCAAGATGTTCATCTGTGAGCCTACTTCTTTATTTGTTTTTCACCAACTTTAATTGAAAATGATAACTCAGGCAGGTAGATCAGAGTAACGCCTTCACTCAGAGTGAAACACGAGCCAGAACCTTCGAGACCACCCATATCCTAAACTAGAGGCAGCCCTCTTCATTAATAAGTCACTTTGGGAAGTACAAAATAGATTTCTGGCGTGATATATCGAATATGGCGTCGCTAACTACAATGAGAGTCCTACTACCTTGGACCATGCGGTCACGGAAGTGGGTGACGGCTGATTTAAAATAATATATCTCCAAGCAGCGCTGCTAAAACGACTCGTGTAAATGTGGTTATAGATGTTGTATGACCTTGTAAAGCGGTAATTGATGTGTTACCTCAGGTTCTGAGGCGAGCTTGGCGTGATGTGAGTCACCCGGAGACATGGACCTCTTGTGGACGTGGCTGTGTTCGAACAAGAAGTACCCAGGGAGACTTCCAATCTGAAACACGACAAGGAAGAGATTCGTTATTCTATCCGGGTGAGATATGTATAGAATATTGACATTCATTATTGTATCATAGATCATTAACGTGAATGGGTCTTTTGAATATTCAATCCTTAAACCATCAAATCTTTAAAGGTACTTGACCTTTGAGGATTAAAAAATTTAAAAATAAAAAATCCATATTCAAAAATGATACATGTACGTTTAGATTTTTGATAAAAAAAATTCTATAACAGTTATCATGATGATTACTTGGTGATTTAGCCAAATATAACTAATTATATATAACAAACTTTATAGCCAGGCCTCAGACCATTCATTAATCATTTAAATTAATGAAAACTCAAGTTATAAGCAAAAATGTATAATTTAATTTACTATTTTTATTTTTCTAATGGCTTGGAAACCCATGTCATGACTGATTAGCCGAGAAATTAAATTAAAAAATTCACTCAAGTCAAAAAATGTTAAATCCAGTTTAATGCATTTAAAATTTAAAACAAATAATTTGACATCAGTTTAATATATATTTTATTTGAATTATTTAAAGTGCACTTTCTGTAACGACGGATTTTATCAGCACACGAGAATGTATATGAGCGAATGTGAAAGGGCCTACCAATTTTGCCGGGAGAGATATTCTCACATACCGACTAGGGTTCTTTCACATGCCACAATCGGCATGAGACCAACGGGCTTACCTCCCCTCCTAAGGAAACTGTACTACAGACTTTTATATTTCAAGAACTATTTGTCAACCCCTACTGGGTTAGAACACACAAACATCAGTTTCTGAGGCTAGCATTGATGTCTACATCAGTTTAATAGTTTTTTAATTTAAAATAATTCTTCTTCCCTTTGTTGTTTAATTTTTTTAATCGTAAAAAGGTTTCAGTGGTATTAATAAAGTATAATACAGAAATCTGTATCACATTGTGACATCTTGTTCGTGCTCTATTATTTACCTAAGTTAGGTATTATCCGTGGGTTGAAACGATCTCTTAAAAATTAATGTAATTAAATTCAGGTTTGACCAATATTTGATAAAAACATAAAATAATATTTAATTTGGGAATTTAACAATATTTATGACATTGTTTCTTTGCCTTAGAATTTTTTTTATTTATAGGTAGTAAAATGTTATAGATAAAAGTTTAAATAAATCCGAAAATGCTCTAAAAATATTAAATCTGTCTTAAGTTTAAATGAATGCAAGTTTAAGAACATGTATATAAAATTGTTGGCATAGTAGTCCTATAACTTGCTCTGAATTTATTTCAATTTTAAAATCAACTTTCTAAGGCTACAACTTCATTTAAAAATAAATGATACTTTGCACCACACATTCTTTCCCGCTATTTTACATTAAAATAAGCATTTTCTTTAAACTTGTAAGATTTGTGAAACGAAATAATAGGTCTATACATTTTTGTAGAAACCCTACACCAAAGATCATAACTGAAATAATATACACTGTTACTTTGTTATAATATGGATCAATGGAGCCACGCTTTGGGTGTCAATAATATGGAATTGTAATAATATGGAATCAATCACCCCGCTTTGGGCGTCGATTGAAACACTACGGATCAATTCCCTGATATAATAATGCTGTGATGATGTACAGGTTGTCTAAAGCTCCGTGATCGAGCGCCTATCATCACTGTACGGAAAAGATACCGTTTAACCAGCTGTCTATAGCTCCGTGTTCGAGCACTGATTAAATCGGTATATTAATAAAATTGAAGAAAGAGAACTGTTGATGGCTGTTTATTCACACACGGTTTATTTAAATGACGCCTGTTAATTACATTTTCCATATAAATGTTTTATATCACTGCACACTTGTGATATTAATGTAAGTTATTTTAGACTGACTGACTCGTGCGTGAGCGAGATCTCGGTGTAGATGTTTGGATCCCGGAGCTGCCTTAAACATACGCACAATAGTTTATATATAACATACCCCTTGCATTTTTCTCCCCTGGCCAACAGTGTGAAATCCAACTAATAGAAAGAGTCCTGGTGACAGGTTTTGTGAAGGCTGGCTTCTTATTGGTATAAAGAAATGGCGTCTTTTGCCAAATACTATGAAAATGTTCCTTTTAACAAGAAACAACGCTGTTGTTCTTTTAACAGGAAAGATGGTATAAAATATATATTTTAGTGGTGAAATCTTTTTCACATTGTTTCTGAGAAGCGCGTGTTTCTTCCTGGATGAATCTTAAAAAGATACTCTACATATATTACTTTAAAGAAAAATTACCTTCGTCCACGATTTTTTACATAATTTACAGTTAATTAAACCAATATCATTACAACTTACTCTATGGCTTTAAGGAATTAGAAACACTGTTACAGAAAAATTGAGAAAAGAGAAACATCTTTGTTCACCAACGAGCATGAGAATCAAATTTAATTTCAAAGATCTGAATTTTATATATATGCTTATAGCTTAGAAATTATTGGTTTTATAAAAATATATTTCAAATAAAAGATTTATATCGTTAATAGTACTACAACTTTACAATGACAAGACATTTCGTGTCTCAAATAGTTGCAGAGAAATGATGAAAATTGTAAAATTTTCATAATGTAAAATACCCTTAGATTCATTTTTATGAGAAAATTAGTAATTCCATTTTGTTTAAATTATAAACCATGTCTAGATGTAAAATGTAATCAAAATCTTTAGAGCGAATCTCTAGAAAATCTCTTTTTTCTCTTTTTGTCCTTCAGTAAACTACCCTTAAATTTAGGGATGGATATCTCATTCCAAAAATCCATCGGGGGGGACTTTTAAAAAGTCAAGATACCTGGTTTTAGCCAAAACGGTAAAATACAGTAGCCCCACGGCTTCTTTGGTGCTGACTGACAGCTCACAGCTGACAGCTAAAAGCTTTGAAAAGTCACCAGACCAAATTATGTATCCCTACGCTGAACCATATGATCTGCAAAAAACATGTGTTTATCAGCTGTCACTTCTGACGGTTAACATTTAGGTATATACCTAAATGTTGACCGTCAGAAGTCAGCTGTGAGCTGTCAGTCAGCACCAAAGAAGCCATGAAGCTATTGTAGTTTCGGTTCAAGCCCGAGTTACAGACAAACTGACAGACGGCAATGCAAAAACAACTTTTTTGGTTTCAGAGGGTCGTGAAACGTCGACATTTATTAAAATCTAGAGTTCCATATTTTTGACGATCACAGTACTTTCTCTCTTCGAGGAGTCGTAATAATGTAAAATTTGTTGGATATGTTATGCTAGATACATATTCACAAATTACTGTATGTCAGAAAGTATATATAGTCCAATTTTATTAAGGAATATAGAAAATAGATAAATATATTATTTTGCATCCAACATTAATAATATTTTACTATATTTTTGTGTTATTTTATAGGTATTAATATTATATATCATAAGTGGCAGTTGTATATCACATACATTTACGTATAAATAAGTTAAAATAGAAATAGTAGTTTTCTAGCTTTAAGATAAAGCTATTACTATGAACATTAGACCACAGTTTTAGCTAACTCAGCCTCACGACTTACGATTCAGAAACCACACAGACATTGTTGGAGGGAGTTAACTTAGCAAGATTTGTATTGACTCGTACATGGCATTATTGTCATTGTTGGTCCTACGATGGTAAGTTCCCACCCCCCCTCTCTCTCTCTCTCCGCGTCATGAATATTACCGTGGTCGGGAGTGAGCTATGTTTGCTTTCAACCACTCTAACTAATTTGTAAATTGTACTTTATTCATTCAAATCCTTTATTCATTAATCCTTGTTTTGTAAGTAGCCAAGAACACAAATTAACACTTAACTTAATTATTTTACAGTATCCATGTTTTATTCTGATGAAGTTTCATTTCGAAGGCATAGTAAACAATATATTAAATTAAACACGATTTTCTAAAACTATATTATTATTATTATTATTATTATTAGCACCGCGTCTTACTACCCGTTCGGGTTATACCCACTTACGCTAATGTGTAATGGTAGGG
>CABFVX010010112.1:0-11827 GCA_902151425.1 Timema shepardi | reverse complement strand
GGGGGGGGGAGGAATTTTTTTTTCTCTCTCTCTAAAACAGTGAAAGCAATTTTGATTAAATGTTATACCTAGACACTGTTTATTATCATAAACAAGAAGACAATTCTCATTTTACCATGAAAATGCTTTTCAGGGTACTTTACATGGGGGATTTTTTTTTACAATTTTCATCATTTCTCCCCAACTATTTGAGATATGAAGTAACTTGTAATTGTACCCTAAAGTTTTAGTAATATTAAATTATTATTATTAGCACCATGTCTTACTACCTGTTCTGGTTATACGCAAGTAATATTAAAGATAAAAATCTATAATTTGAAATATATTTTTATAAAACCAATATTTGCTTATAGCTTTGAAATTAATTTTAATTCAAAATTTTGAAATTAATTTTAATTCAAAATTTTGAAAATGAATTTTTCTTATGTTCTTTGGTGGATAAAGATGTTTCTCTTTTCTTAAGCTTTCTGTAACAGTGTATATTATTTAATTTATTATCTTTGATGTAGTGTTTCGACATCAATGCACACCTATTGTTTAGTTTCACAAATCCAAAAGAGTTTTTAGTCAATGTATATTTTAAGATAAAAGCAGGAAAATGTTTGTGCACTGTACCATTTATTTATAGAAAAATTACAAAACGTCTATTATGTATAATAAGAGAGTGTAGAAACATTGTTTTACTATACATTTCCAAGTTACTAAGCAATAATTTATAAAATTTCTAATATGGCATGTTTCTTTATGGAAAACCTCTTCACTTCATGAAGTTCATTTTGTTAAACCTGGAAGAATGTATAGGCAAGGTGGATGAAAAAAACGCATATCAGCCAATACACTAAAAAAAAGTCTGAATATTCAAAACAAAATATAATTTGGAATTAATCACAAGTAGATTGATTTCTTTGGCATTTCAATGTAAAATGAAAATAAACACAAATAATGTTTAAGGTTCTTGACCCTGTCGAGTGCAAGTATAAAACCTATTCTGTGGGATGGTGGGCGGGAGGGTCAAAAGGTGTGGAGTGGCTTCACAACCGACCAAAGTATCCTTCCATGCCAACAAGAACAGATGAATCATGGAAATCATAGATGGCGCTAGCTACCGGACAAGTCTTGCGGAAAAAAAACATACATTTGGAAATGTCAGTTTTCTCGAGAACGAGTGAAATTTTTATTACAATATTTTCAACACCTCCTCTAAGATAATGTATCAATGTTTATTAAGTGTTACATTTTCTTATTTTTTGTTATGCACCCGGCAGTTTTCTATTGAACATGGTCAAAGTTATTGATATTTGATCACTGTTTAAATTATAGAGGTGTGTATATAAAAAGCACAACTTAATCAATATGCTTATATTCTTGAAAAAACTGTTTCCAGAAAAATAACTGGAAAACGATAAAAATTCTTGAAGATAACATTTTGTTCCCATGGCTATGCATTTTCACACCAAATGAAAAGGGCCAATCATCTTGAGTAAGTTTAAAAATAAATTAATTAATGAGATAATAGTGAATTGAATAAACTTAAATGTTTAAGTTGGAATTTGGTATAGTTATGTAGTTTGTATCGAGCACATGAGGCACATATACAGGTAAATTAGCATACATAAGTAATAAGTTAAAACAACAAATATGACATTTAAATAAAAATGGAACTATCACAGGTACATAGGAAACTTCCTATCTTTGCAGTTTCGCAAAGCATGCGACTGCTATAAGACATGTCAACCTTTGACATTTAATGCTTTAGTTATTAATCAACTTACATACATACACACCACTTTTAATTAGACCATTATTTAAGAAAAATCACAATTGCACTAATAACAGTCATACAATCTCGCACACATTTTTTACTTAGCACACATTAGACCATTCTTTGGCAGTGGCTGTGTTGGGTTACAAAAAGAAGAAAAAATATGTTTAAATACCAAATTGACACAATAAGATTACCAGCTTTGAGAAATTAAATGTTTTCACTAGTTATCATCAAATATGTACCTGTGACGTCGCCCGAAATTTCTCAAAATGACCTTACTTAGCCCTAGTGAAATAGATCTTCCAAATATGTGATTAATGTATTTCAAAAAATTCCAAATATTACACTGATAGTTAAAAATAATAATTAACATATTTCACATTTGTGTTCATTCTATTAATTACAAAACTGATACATCAAAACCAATAGCCTTAAATAATAACTTTTTTTTATATAAAGTCACTGTAACTGCAACCATTTTATCACAATTAAAATATCCACTCTTTTTGGCCAAGCACTATTTTTGAGCGTTTCCACAATCATGATGACAAATTAATTACCAGGTCACAAAATATTTTATGAATTCACTCTGACATATCATCAAAATCTATTCACCAACACAGTGTGCGTAGACATTTTGGGCCCTTATTACATTTTAATGAATTTAATAAATTTTAATGCCATATATTAAGAGTGCCAATAACTCAAAAGTTAGAGTAATAGAAACTATATTGTACCTAAGCATGAGTATTTACTTTTTATATATGCTTAAATTTAAAATCACAAATGTTTTTATTTTTCTCTCTAAGGAAAACCTCTTTTCGCTATTTGGAATATATATTTTTTTTAGCACTGCGTCTTACTACCCGTTCGGTATTTGGAATAGTTTGTGAAATATATTTAGAAGAAGGTACAGGAAAGGTGGATGGAAACATATAAAAGGGAATACACATAATATGGCCTTTATAATGAAAAGAAGAACCAAGTTAATAGTTTAAATTGCTGCCATTGGACAAAGAGGTAAGGGCTGTCTCTCTATGAAAATTGATTGTTACCACCCAATCCCCCGACCTAGATTTCATTCTATTGAAACTCATAAGAAGGGACTGTGAAACAAGCCGCGCAACACAACTTCCTAAAAGAGACAAAAAAACACAAAAGGATGAAAAAGAAAATTGGTTAAGTATGATAGGACACTTAGTTAGAAGCATGTAAAAGGAATATTTTTATAATAAAGGAAATTGATAAAACTAAAGAAAAGGGAAAAATAAACTACTAAGAGTACATTTGATGAAGAAAGCCCACCTAGGGAAAGAGGAAAAGTGTGGGAAGAGTCCAATGCACAAAGGTGACATCTTCCTTTCTTCTGTCTTCTATAGTAGAAGTAGTCACACACACATTTTAACACAAATATAATAATACTTTGGCACTGTTGCCTTTGTCAAACACAAAGAAGGAAGAAGAGAGTACAAATAACAAAAACATTCGGCCAACTGTTTTTGAGAGAGCATCGACATATTGAAGTGTGTAAATGTGTGTTAAGTGTTTTTACTTTTATTTGTGCTTTACCTGTTTCCTAATATCCTATAATTTTATTTATTACAAAATGTTTTTTCTCAATGCAATTTTTTCATACATATTAGTTAAACCTTTTTTTCTATTTCTTCCAACTAATTTTTTATGACTTAAATTTTAAATTCTAGCTTCAAGGTACAATGTCAGTCCTCTGCATGAGGTAGATATTGCGAAACACTAGGGACAGACAGACAAATCCTCATTTTATAAATTTATACCAGCTTATTTATATTTTAATTAAAGTCTTCGAAATAAAAGCTCGCTAATATCTGAAAAGTGCTGTATAAGGTTTCAACGTAAGGTTAACATAAACGACCTAGCCTAATGAAAGTAATATGAGTGTGTATTTTTTGATAAAGAATTGTGTGTGTGTTTATATATAGATATATTTATTAGGATTGCTAAATCATAAAAGATTCATGGTGGGGCCTTAAAAAATACTTTCACAACTAAACATAAAAATATTTAAACTAATCTGGATTAATAAAAGTGAGCACCAGGCTTGTTATAATGAATACTCGAAACCTCTATCAAATGAGCCAGTGTCTGGTTACCTCTAATGTGAGACCATGTGTTTTGATTAAATGTGTGGGGTAAAGAAGTATTTCGTGGATAATTTTATTGATCTAATCCACTTGTTCATGTAAACTAAAAGTGACAAGTTTAGGGTACGGGTCTACTTACTGGAAGATAAGGTTTATATAAATTTATTAAATTAATAACATCTTTAATAAACATTAAATACCAACATGAAATTGATAGCATGAACTTTATTTTAACTTGAATTAGTAGTAATTTTTTTTTTCAACCGGGAAATAATTACCTGCCAAAATTTCGAGATCTTGCACAGGCCTATTCACATGATGAAATTCTAGTTTTAGAATGATTTAAATTCAGGTGATAAAAATAATAAACAAGAGAAAAATAAAAAATTAGGCATATACCTACTACAATATTATTCCATTAATGGTTTGAAAAGTGTTCTTTGGAGAAAAAAAAGTTCTAGTGTAATGTCCATCCAAATTTGAGTCAAGGTTGATATTGGTGACTAGAATACAAAATCTGATGAGATGACAGAGTAACATTTCAATTGAAAAATTAAACACATTTTGCTTCTTACTGTATCAAAAATGCCCTGTTGTCATCACTCAAATACCATTTTCAATGTATATTTTCACAAGCCAAACACATGGTTTTTACAGTTCTCAATTAACTCTTCCCTGCCTTTAGCGGGAAATCAAATATCTACAGAATCCATTACTTAAAAAAATCTTATTCTTTTAGTTAAACACCACAAATATTATTCAATTTAAAGATTTAACTTCAAATGCAACAGCCCCCTGATTGCCCAACTTTATGGCTTTGCTTCATTTTTTCTATTGAAACATTTGTTTCATTTTTATCATTATTAACTTTTTAAACTTGCCCTGCGTGAAAGTACGTGCTTGGGGTACCAGCGTGTGTCAAGGAAACAGACTTCAAGTATATATAGTGTAATATTTAAATGAAGAGGTTAATCCGCAATGTAATGTTCATTTTTCATAATAAATAAATATTTAAATAAATAAAAAAAATCTAAGGTAGACGATGAGATTATCTGAATTCGACCCAATCATTCCAAGAGTTATTAGTTACTCTTCAATTAGTCCTCTACTCACCTCATATTAAAAAAACCACATACAAATTCTGGAAGATCTTCACCCAAACCAAATAAGGATGGCCAAAACTCTATAAACTAGGGCGGCAGCCATGAATAGGTAAGGTACACATCAGTCCTTACTTTCAATGACAGTATTCGGCAAACAAACTGATACTTTTCACACCCTTGGCCACCCTCTTAGCCTTAGTTATACTTACACATTACCACACAGATCTGTTCATTCACAACACGCATGCAACAAACATTCATTCATTTTAATGATAATACTTGGAGCAACTCAACACCACCCTCCAACAGAGTATATTATTTTTATCAAACTATTTAACTTCAATATCTAAGTTCTTGTTTACCTGCTCGTAAATTCCCAGTTGAAAAACTTCGCTACACCAGTAGTCACAATTTTTTTTTATTATCCTGTTAGCGAGGAAAAAGCGTAATGATTACTTGAAAAAAAACCCCGTAAGTTTTTTTTATATCTTATTTTGTACACATATCTTGCGATAAGTCTTTACCTAACATTTTCTTGGTCTAATTAAGAAAAACTCACGAGAAAGAGAGATTCGTTTGTCATTGTTCGATGTTTTGACACCTTTTCTTCCTCACGCATGTATTGTGCTGATGTAGCAATATATATATATTTATATAAGTAGAAAAAAGAGAGTAATATCATAACTCCCCTGACTTGTCCAAGTTTGAAAAAGAATACGAAAAAAAAAGACACGATACAAATTAACTTAAAAAAACTCTTCGCCTTAGGAAAACTTATTTTCCGCTTAGTCCACGCTCTGCGAGTGTACCCCAAACTTTTCACACTCCAGCGCTTCAAATAAAGTGTCATGGCAGGCAGGGGCACTGCTGCACACTGCTACACTTGGATCCCTTTTTCCTCTTAAAATACGGAGCAATAGTAGCTCCAACAAACAGTGTTGTCACATGCGTCTTCCGTTAGTCGAGCTACAGTTCCAAGAGAAACGCATCAAACCTCTTTCAGCATTAAGAAAGAGCAATACAGAAACAAAAAATGGAAAATAAATAAACAATTAAGAGGAGTCCAAGACATTTTCAAGTGACTAAATAATAAAGAAAGAAAGCCAAGACAAAATTCATTTGTTTAACAAAGTGTCAATGCTTGAAACAATGTCTTCAGTCAGTTTTGGTGGATTTTATAAAAAGGGTTTTTTCTTTTGTTATGTTAATATCAAGTAGTATTAAGAGTCATTTTTACTCTTTTCTTTATACTTAATGAGATGTGGCTGGAGAATGGAAAAGAATAGACAAAGAAGATAAAGGCATCAAAAGGGATTTTAGAACACGAATAGCAAAAAATATTGTATCAAATATACTTTAACACAACAGCTTATTATGTATATTCCATTTACCCCGGGTAATTACAATACATCCCCATCTTATAGCTTGTATTATGTGACTTGCCAAGGTAAACTAGCTCTTTTTCAGGGTAAACAGATTTTAAATCTTAAAACTAATTAGTGCTCTAACTTCCTTCTCTATGAGTCCAACAACAAGTCAACAGCTGAAATACAAATGGCTAGGGAATTAATGGAAATGTGAACATTAAAAGTAATAGCTAAACCAGCACATTTAAATCAGTTTTCACAAATGCTTTTTACTTTCTTTCAACCCCACAAAGAGAGAAGTTTGTGATCATAAAAAAACATAAAAAACTATGTTTTGGTAGACGTTAACTTTCAAAGTGATAAATTAATGGTCAGGGACTGGATCTTGTGCTTGTCCTAATCTTTAAATTAGATTATAAGGCATATGAAGATATGACAGGCCTAGCAGGCCAGTAGTGGAAAATATATGGCTTGAATAAAAAGGAAAAAACATACGTCACAAGAAATCCTATTCCCTATTGTGAATATAAGTGTATAAGAATGAGCTAATACAAATATTTTAATATGTATCCAATCTGAAGATTGTCCGTACAGCATTACGGCCTGCAAGCCAACAAGAAACTTTGGCTCCTGGACACAAAAATGTTGGAAACCCCTGATCTAGGGTGTCCATAAGACTCCCTTCCCTGCAGAAGTTTTTTGGAATTAGATAGCCTTAAAATAAGTGTAGTTTACTAAAGGACGGAAAGAAAAAAAGTAAATATTTTCTTGATATCCACTTTAACAATTTTGATTAAATATTTTATCCAGGCATTAATTAACACTACAATCCAAAGAGCGGTTCTCATTTTCCCATAAAAATTACTTAAAGGGTACTTTACTTTAGTGTGATTATTCCAATTTTGATCGTATCTCTGCAAATATTTGAGATATGAAATAGCTTGTCATTGTAAAGTTGTAAGACTATTAAAAATAAAACTATTTTATTTGAAATGTGTGTGATATAAAACCAAAATTCCTGACCTATAAGCAAATGTGTATTTTTCGTGGAGCTATTTGAAAATATTAAATTGATTGTTAGGCACTTTGTTGGACAGAAATGTTCCCCTTTTCTTAAAGTTTCTCTAACAGTGTTTATTATTTAATTTATGCTCAATGATGGCATATTTCTGTAATTATCCGTAATAATTATTTAATTTTAAAAAATTACAAGTTTTTCAGTAAATGTGCCAATTTTAAAATGAAAGAAAAAGTTTATGCAGTGCACAGTACTATTTATTAAAACTATGCTTAGGAATATTAAATTTTATTAAAATTAATTTTTCAGTTACTATCAAAATATAATGGTAAAATAGAACAATAATTTGTTAAATCTCAATTTTTAAAAGTATGTAAAAACCAGTTAAAACATATTTTCTTTTCTATTAAATATCTAGTCAAAGTTTTGCACATCTCTAGTATTTGTTAGTTTTCAAAATGTATCAAATAATTCTCAATAATATGTTGGCAACCAATGAAATTACACCCAAATCACTCTAGCATCACAAGAGCTAATGTCTTTTATATGTTGTGACTTTAAACAACTTTGAAACTCGACGATTTGAAAACACATGTGACAACATTTGAATCGGTTAATTAATTGGCTGAAGATATTTGCTCCTAAAAGTACATATTACATCATCATCATCATCTTGATGCAACTAATGATGTACACCCCATTGCTAAAGAAAATAGACAAGTCTTAACAACAGCATTACACTATAAAGTTTCTCCAATGTAATGGCCAAATAAAATAGTAAAGATAGATAGAAAAGTTTTCAAAAACTTGTACATTTTAAAATTCACTTTCATAATCTAAAACTAACTAAGCATCAAAATTAATTTCTTTCTAAACATACTGACTGTATGGTTATAATTTCAGTGTTGATGCCTCACAAGAAATAAATTCAAAGATTGATTTATAAGGATTGCACACAAATACAAACATATTAAAATTTAAAAGTTAAACAGTGTACATCATTAATTGCAAATTAGATAATCTTATCATAACACTTTTGTATTAAATAAAAGGATACTCTTTTCATACAAATGAAATACCAGCAAAGTTTTTTTTATAAGCCCAGACAGAAAAAAAAGTTGTGTGTCTACCAACAAACAGTCGTGTGCTGTGAAGAAGAAGGGCCAACTAGCCAAGAGTTGCAGGGCCGGGTTGGGGAGTTGGTCTAACTGCTGCCCCACCAGTCTGTGCCACCTCCGCCCCCACTGTTATAAGAGCCGCCATAGCCACCACCCCCACCCCCACTGCTGCCATAATATCCTCCGCCTAGGAAAACAAACATGTTACATAGTTAATTTAGGCTCAATAATAATAATGAGTAATATTATTTAGCACCGCGTCTTACTACCCGTCCGGGTTATACGCTTTAAGTACTAATTACTCTAATGGATTAGGAATTGGGAAGGTTGAATTAGAGGAAGTGAACCCGCATTAGTGTAGATGGAGAGTGGAAAACAATTTAGGAAAAACCCCCTCCAGTTCACCCAACCGAGATTCAAACCTCGATCTCTCCGTCCTCAGCAGTAGAGCTCAACACGACAAGCGCGTTAGCCAACTACGCTACCGAGGCGGGTAATTTCGGCTCAAGTATGTACACTACGTCTAGGATTGGGCGTTTTAGAACCTGAAGTATAGACAAAGTTTAAGGATTCAATTAAAACATTTTCAAATTATTGTGGTTTTATTCAATATGGTGCTTGCTTACTCCCCTCTCCCCTTCCCTAATAGAACAAGCATAGGGGTATTTTTTACTCTTGAGTAATCAAATTATTACTGTTCTAAACACCTGGCTAGCACCAACTGCTGACTACTGGACAAGCATAATTTTAAAGAGATTGACCTTACTTTTAGTTTTCAACATATTTAAAATTCAACAGTTCTTTAATAGATGAAGGCATTTTACTAAACTGAACTGGCCCCAGGCTGGAAACAGTTGATGATGATTTCTTGAATAACTGTCATTTGACCAAGGTCTTTTTTTCATTAAAATATTTCTATTAAAATTACACAATGCCCATAGACAATCTTTAAAAACTGTTTAGATTACTATATGTAGAAAATTAAATTTAACATATCAGAATTTAATTTGGCTCCAATGTTTGTTATTTTTCTATATAAAAATTGTAAAAAAAAAGGACTTACTTGGCTACAAATATAATTTTGGCTTCGAACATTACTAAGATGCATTGCCAATAGAAATATTGATAGCTAAAATACTCCAGTTATGTTCACTTATTCCTGTCCTGAGCTTTTGAAAATTTAGAATAAAAAAAACTTTTTAAAGGGAAGTGAATCTAAAATCTGAAATAAATTCAAGACAATTGAACATTTTGAGGGCCCATCTCTAATTTCATTCTAATCTATTAAATCAAATCATCACAACATGCAATTCAATTATCACTACACATGAACATAACTGGAGCTTAATAGATGTAAATACTTTTAATAACGATGCTTTCTAATTGTCGAAGCACAGCTGAAGCTGATATTATTTAAAAGAAAAGTCAAATCTATGAAGCTTCAACCCCTGTTGTTTTAACAAACATGCTCCAATTAAGCTTGCTGACTTGTTAAAGATAAAAAAAACCTTCAAAATTGAAAAGGTTCAATTGAACAAGAGACTTGGCCAATGTATTCAGGAAACAAACAGATAAGACAATATGTAGTTACCCGAGTGTCCACCACTGCTGTATCCACCTCCTCCTCCATATCCTCCTGAACGGCCTCCACCTCCGGGAGGGCCACCACGACCACCTCCACCTCCACCTTGCTGGCGGTAGTCTCGAGCACCAAAGCCGCCACTGAACCTGCCACTGATATATAAACAGTATATGTTTAGACATGCTATTCTGAAGTAAAAAAAAATGTCAAATTTATCGAGGAATTGGTGTTACAAGACTAAATATTATTTTGTTTTCGCACAAATAAACAAAATAAATTGCCTTAAGTGTTATTAAATACATTTAATAGAATTCTATAAATTACATTTTTTTTAGCATAGCAACTTACTACCCATTCAGGTCACCCACACACTTATGTACTGATTAAGCTAATGGGTAGGTTTAGGAAGGTTGAATTTAAAGGATATGTAGCCACATTTGCATGTAGAGTGGGAAAACCAATGGGAAGAAACACTCTCAATACACCCGACAGGTATCGGAAGCACTATTTCCCCATTATCGAGCGTCTAGTCTATTGTCAGAGCCTGTTTAGTTACATTTAAAGCATAATAATGAATAGTTTTAACAATAAGGATGCGGAGCAAGAAAAAAGTTATTTATGCCGAGCCGAGACACTTTGTAAGTAAATCTGATCTAATCACAGATATTTCAGGAATAGTTCTCACATTTTTAAAATATAATATCTAACCATTAGGTACTTAATTTTCAACATGTGGTATAATTAATAAGTGATGCATATTTATTCAATATATTATCAACTTTATTTACTAGATCACTGAAACTAAACAAATCTTCTCTATCAAGAAACTATTCCACAATTCTACTTACCTAATCTCCTACCATGTTTGAATGTATGTGTTGTGCAAACACAAAAGATTTACAATTCTTAGACTTAGCATAAATTTAACAGCCAAAAAAATACTGGGCTCTATCACTGGTCGTGTTCACTACAGGTAATAGCCTATCTATCATATGTAGACACACCGATATTTCACTAGGCCTCGCGAGTTGTGTTTTTACAAACTTTTACTTAGTACATTAAAATTGCCATAGAAACATAATTAAACATCATTGTGGCAGTTTTGACTGAAAATATTGACGCTAAATAAAACAAAATTTAATTCATTCGCGAAATTGACGTTTGGCCATTTAAACGCGAATTATGGTCACTTTTTCAATCTAAACGCGAATAAATAATAAAACATTGCTGACATTAGCAGCCATTCTAAGACTTGAAAAATAAAATAAAAATAGTACCAACTGAACCAATATAATTTTCTTTCAAAAGAAAGTTTATTTCCCTCAACCAAAGACTTGCTTTAAAAATTGTTAAAACTGGCTACTAAAACGGCCATATTAGGCACCCAAGGCAAGTATTTAAAGAATTAGAAGCCAAAAACAACGCCATGTCCAAGCTAGAGTGGGATTTCTCTACACTCATATCTTTGGCTTTTGATGACGTCACTCCCACAGGTCGTATAGATATTAACGTTGCGTTACTCATTAGTAAGATCATTTTGTTTTTAACCTCTCTTATATTTATTTAATATTTAAACATGCCTAAAGTTTTAAATATTTTTGAAAGAGAGCGTGAGTTTGGAAAAGAAGGATTTTATATACTTGTTAAAGTTAAAAAAATAATGATGTGTAGGGGTATGCGAAGCCAGTTTTTTCAGTTCGAAGCGAAGTCGAAGCGAATATTCAAGAATATTCTCGAAGTCGAATCGAAGTTCG
>CABFVX010010111.1:0-15407 GCA_902151425.1 Timema shepardi | reverse complement strand
GCACACTTGACTTATAGGTTTGTCCGTCCTAAAATCCACAATCACAAGCCTGGGCCCATAACCTGTCAGAGTACTCAGGTTTATAGGAAGATTAACGGGTTTTAAACATTAACAGTACATGCTGTAACTAAGAACATGACTCAACTGATACACAGGTTCATATGCATGAACACAAATTAGATAAAATAAAACGAACTACACATCTAACGATGGTACCAACCTAAGCTAGAATATCCCTGCATAGAATTGCATATTTTAACACTTCGAGAGTTTATATAGGAAGGTCACAATTTAAATTGAGCAGCATGGAACAATAAAAGTTTATATATATCAGGATGGATCTGGGTAACTGAAAGTTATTCAAGAGAGTCAATAAATTATGTAATGTAGTAGCTCTGCAAGAAGTTAGATAGCCAGAAGGTAAGTTTACATTTGGAAACTAAACAAGTAATTTGCAGTGATGCCATTAAAAAAAAAAAGCTTGATATGCTGTGTGTGGCCACTGTGAAACAATGGGGTGAAAGTTAAATTATGGCTTCAGGCCCATTTATATAGAATCCAAAAAGCTCAGCTGTAGGCATACATTATTAACATGATAAATATTAACGATAATTTATAAAAATAATGGTTTTTGTGGTATAGCAGACTAGCACACATTTATTGAGAAGCCTAACGTTCTTTTATTAATCAAATAATGGCGGCGGCTGTTCGGTTGTTATAGCTCTCATGCTTTTGTAGCTAATAATTATTATTTCAATTTTAAATAATAGAGTAAAAAACTAAGCAAATGTTAAAAATCACCAAATTTATTCAGAATTATTTGATAAATATAAATTAATAGCTAAATTTAATCTAGTATTAAGGTGAGTAAACATTTTAACAGTCCAATTTATAGTATAGACTTGTTTTGCTCACTAATGGCTGTGTTGCTCACTAATCGCTGCATTGTTAGTGCCTTTTAAATATTTAGTTTCAAATTATAGCATGCGAATCACATTGTGTAAAATAAATATTTATGGAATAATTTCAAAGAGTACTGACATGTTATGACCCAAATTTAAATAACTATAGAAATATATTTTTGATTTATATGAGTGATAAGAAAATTCAGCGTAAGTTGAGTCTTATTTGAAACCAGATTTTTACAAAATCATTAAACAAAATATAGAAAACTTTATAAAATAAATTAACAAATTCACTTGTTTATTTTAACATAATTTAACTTTGAAAAAATAATAATTATGATTGGAGATGGGTCGAATACACTATTTCTCGAATCCAAATCAACATTTTATTTTCGAATCTTGAATCCGAAACCTAGCAAATTGTTAGAAATTTTAATGATCTACAAATAAACCCACATTACACAATATAGGCCTAGACTGTAAATTAAGATTTATTTCAATCATGCTTTCAATTTTGATCCACCCCAACCACCCCTTGCAAAATACAGGTTAAAATCCAGCCAAATTAAACAATATAGACTCATATTATTGTTTAAAAATCAAATCAATCATAATTTGAGAGTATTTTAGTTATTTTTAAAAGTGTTGTTAGAATGAGTTAAGTTTATAAAAAAAAAAGTGTTAAATATACAGATTAGACCTAGTTATCCTTTGGTCAACTTTAATCAACATTGAAGGATTATAATTTATTTTAATAAGATAGCAAAAATAAAAATACAAACAGATATTTTTAATAAAGACTAAAACAACATGCTTAACAATTAAACATACATTGGAAATAGTGAACTCAATAATACCTAAATATGTTTTATTATAATTTTCTTATATATACATTATCTATCTTCGCGTAGAAAACAAGAAATATATTCGATTCTTGCTAAATATATCGATTTCTGAGAATACATTCTATTTAAAACACAAACATATTTTCGACTACAATATGTTCATTCCCATTTTATAAGGCAGGACTACGTTTGAATATTTCCACAATTACTTCAATAACATATTTTAAAAATAACTAACTCGTGAGTTAAAATCAATATAAAAACAAATAATGGATTAGCAAGTCGTTATTTGATCCTTAAAACTCGAGAGCGCTTACTAAGTGATCAGATTACCTGAATCTATTTTAAACAAACAATTGATATACGATATGTAGACCGGTAGAGATAAATAAACAGTTTTATCGCTGTCTGACTGTTGACAGTATTATTTTCCATGAAACCCATCAAAATGTCCAATTTAAGGATTGTATACAATCAATTGGTTTTTTTTACATAGTTGTAGATAATTTAAACCAGTTGGGAAGTAAGAATTAACAGTATCTTTATTTTAATCATCACTCGGGCGAGTAAACATAATATACGTCATAGCGGCTGACTTTGTATCATGTGTAATGAGTTATTATTTCTGTTAAAATAAAAAGCCATGATTGGTTTAATTTATTTTGAGTTTATTTGTAATTATAGTTTTGATTTTCAGTTTTTGAAGAGTTTTAATGTGTTTATTAAAATGTTTACAAGATTGTTCGTGAGGTGAAAGTTTATAAGTGAGCATGTGCCGAAATGGTCGAGTCCAAGTTTCCAATAGAGGTGGGAGGGTAGGGTACTAGCCACGTAAGATTTTCC
The DNA here is from genome assembly GCA_902151425.1 of Timema shepardi. Lineage (NCBI taxonomy): Eukaryota > Metazoa > Arthropoda > Insecta > Phasmatodea > Timematidae > Timema > Timema shepardi. The sequence continues at coordinate 12,814 of CABFVX010010111.1, read as the reverse complement.
ACGCCTAACTTTTTAAATAATGATTTTATTCATGCTAATCTCTTTCGTCTGACAAAATAAAGATTACGAATTAAGTTGTGCTTTTCAAGTAGGTAGCTAAGTAATTTTCGAACTCAAAATATTATGCTTTGTTTATGAGGTGAACGATTTGACCATTGAATCCAGTAAAACACTGAATCCTTGGATCTCAAATACTTGTCAGGATTCGGTGGATTCAAGGATTCTAAGATTCGAGTGGCCTATCTCTAATTGTGATGAAAGTGTGGTGTGGTACTAGAAATAAAGATAGAATTCTTGATTCATATGGTATTCTAAATATTCAAGATTCATAAAACTCTCAAAAAAGTAAACAAAATAGTACTTTGTAAGTGTGAACAAGCCTTAACAAAATAAATTTAATTTGATTTGTAATATTTTCCCTTTAAATAAAACTGAACATTTTTAAAGATTCAAAATTTAAGATTTATTTTAAAAAAATATGGGATTTGAGCCATCACTAATTAATATGTGTTAAATAGTATTGAACTGACCTCTTCTCTTTGTAAGTAATCATAGCCTCAGCTATGGGTAGCTGAAGTGTTGTGCTGGCTCCGTGAAGGTATCGGTGAACTCTATTCAACATCTCTTGACAGTCTGTCTTCTGCACCTCTGCCCTTTCTAGTAATTCTTTCCAGAGATCGACTGAGAATGCTGCCCCATACACGCCATCCACACTGGCCAAGTAACGTGCCAAGAAGTTGTTGGAGCCTGCATAAGTGTTAACACTATTAACCCTTTTAGAACCATGAGCCGACCTGATTTGAGCTAGTTCTGGTGTTATTTGATATAAGGTAGTATAGTAGAGTATTATTTCACTAGAATGAAATCTAGGGCTGGGCCCGATAAGCCCTTTTGCAGATATTGCCGGTAACCGATGGCGATTTAGTTGGGGTTTTTTTTTCAATATTACAAAAGTGTACAGTAACAATACTCAAAAACAAGAATTATCTGATTTTGCCACTTTTATACTTTTCATGATAGTAATAGGTTTGATTAGTAAAAGTTTGAGTTTAAGTTTTAAACGTTATATTTGGATATATGCAAAATAACAAAACACATATTTACAAAAGCAGTAAATTGGTACTTTGACATTATGCATGAACGCGCTCTAAAAACTGATTTTGGAGAGCGCTCACTGAGCGCTAGATCAAGTGGATATTGGAGTGTTCAGTAATGTGCATGCAGCCGACGTCACCACAATGAAGAAAAGTATAACACATTATTAATGAAAGCGCAGCATGCCCCTAGAGTGCGAAATAGCACAATTATGAAAACTTATCTTGGATGTATTAGTTGTTTTTGCTGTGTGAATCAGTTATGGTTACATAAATAAAATATAGTTTAATTAATTCAGCCAACGGAAAAATAGGGGTGTATAAAATATAAATAACTCAAATCCAAAATAAAAATTATTTAGATAGAAAGAAAAATGTTGTGCGCATTTGCAGGCCTCTGCTAGTACTGAAAGATGTAGGTAATATTTCATATTAGGTTGATATAGAACTTGTATTAAATTATAACTATGTTGCTTATAGCCATAATGATATATTTTAAAAAATTTATAAGTAACAACAAATAAAATCCTACTGACCCACCTAATATTGTTTTTGATGGTTTACTACTTGAGGAAATCTTTATCTTTATCTTATTATAAAATAAAATATCCAATGCAGAATTAAAGAATTTGTGTCTACATGCAAGAAGTGACTATTTAAATATTTTTGTTTAAATTATAAATTATATTTTCATGACTGGAGAATTTAAAATATATCTATAGATTTTGAATTATTGGTGAAAAATATCTGCATGGTAAAATAAGATTATCCTTGGTCGATTTTGTCAATATCCGCCAATAAATCGGATCGGTTATTGGCAACGGCTCAGCCCTTATGAAAACATTTCCCTTTATTCTAGAACAGTGTTTGGATATGATAGAACAATATGAAAAATTGCTTCATTAAGGCTGTGAGAAGCTTCAAAAACCTAGACTTCTCTTTGAATATTTGTTCGCTTCGACTTGTATTCGAAAGTAAAATTCTGAATTTGACAATTTAAGAAGCTTCGTAATAAATATTTAGAGTCAATACACTTTAAAAAAAATCATTTTATGCTTTTATTCCTATTGGCATTAATGTTTGCATAAAAAAATCTAAAATAATTAAATAATATTTTGTGATAACTTAATTTATCATTTTAAAACAAAATTTATTAATTATGTTTGTAATATGTATTAGGAGAGGTGAATAGAAAAAAAAAGGAAACAATACAATACGGCTTCAAGGTTTTCCTTAAATAGACATATTATATATTTATTATGTTTGAAATATAACATTGTCTAAATTATATTTAATACCTAGGTGTATATAGTCAGGGAAAGTATAATATTTTTATCCAACATAAAACATTATTTTAAATGTATGAACTTCTAATCAGCCTCAGAAATCTCTCATATTATTTGATTTGAGTTTGCTTCGAATTGAAAAAGTGTAATTTGCACATTCCTGTTTGGCTATTTTACTTGTACAAATTATCAAACAGCCACGGCCATCTTTGCACACAAATCCAATATAGATGCAGCACTAAAAGGGTCCAAACAAACATCAGTTATAAATTTAGATGATTAAAATCTTTTAGTGGAATTCACTATGTAATAATCTATCTAATATAAGTTTGTGTTTTCAAATGTAAACTAATGTTTGATTCACAGAAGGGAAAATTACTATCGAAATCTTTCAGTTTTGTTCTACCCTACCTCGTGGTTAGTTCGGATAAAATGCAACCTGGGTTGGGGTAATGAGAGGGCGGCATTTGAAGTGAAAAGTTGTATATTGTATTCCTATTCCTCCTCCTTATTAATACAGTAAAATGTACCTCAAGGAGTGAGCTGTATGAAAACCATATTTCCCTTGTTGCGGAAATGAACATACCTAAGGGGACTATGAGGAACCTAATGTAGTTCTGCCAGTCTGGAGACTTGAACGAAAGTTGCTCCACATAATGGCGAAGCACAGAATTGACAAAACTGTCGGAGCCAGCCAAGAGCACCTTGATAGGAGAAGGGGGTTTGGCATTGCTGTTACAACTGAAACAAAAAAATATTCAAACTATTACTTTTGTTAATATATATATATATATATATATATAATGAAAAAAATGAAATTTGATATGTAGCTGGGTTGTTTGGCTTGGGAAGTAGGAGTCGCGGTCGTGGGGTAGAGTTGAACGGTAACCGCGGGGGAAGAGTGGTTTTGACGGGAGTTGGGGCCAGGTAAATATTAGTCTGTATTTTGGGAGGAATCAAATGCGTGGGAGCGAGTGCTGTTTAGTGCAAGGGAGTCATCCTTGACAGGCCGGTCTGGCTAGCGTTACCCTGGACAGTGATGGGGAGATCCCCAACAAGCAGCAGGGTGGCGCTACCCAGGGTAGTCAATCCAAGTCAGTTTATTGTTAGCTAGCTAGTACAGTCAGATTTTACAATCACCAAATTTAAATAATAATAATACAATTACATTTTTTTACCATATAAATATTTACAGATGTTTCCTTAGCAAGTCCCAGGATTTAAACACACTCAATTCTACTAAAAAACTACTTGTGCTTAAATGTCTTATTTATGTCAAACTCACAAACCAAAAACGCTCAATGAGCTAAAACAAAAAAGACCTGAATGCTTTGTTGTCATATTTACCACTCAATGATCATTTTCTGTTATTAACCTTAACATATACATTAAGTAAAGTGGAGGAAGAAGAAGAATAAGCTCCTTCGTTTCATCTTTCTCCACCCCTGACTCTCAACATCTTGGCGGACAACTTTGTGTGAACTTCCTCAATGGGGTAAAGAGTAGAGCATTTGTCCTTGGTGGTTGCAGGAATAACAAGGTATTTATTTGACAACTATAAGAAGAGAAAAACTTGTGTACATTGTTCGTATTGGGTCCTGAACTATAATGTAAGATTCCTACGCCTTAGCTCAATCGATAGTATGTCTGCCTACTGCGCTAAGGGTCGCGGGTTTAATTCTCGTCATGGCCGAAAATTTCTCATTGATAAAGATTTAGGTTTACCCTTTCACATTGATAAATTGGCAGCTGGGGACTGGACGTTGTGCCTGTCCTAGTCGTAATGGATGTAAATGGTCAGGAATATGGTCTCAGTTTGATTTACAATCTTTTGTTATATTCAAAGTGATATTTGTTGGGCACAAGAGAGTGTCACCAACTACAGACCTATTGGGAATTAGCAATTAGTTTGTTTTTAGATCTAGCAGTTTATCAGAAAACTATCATTGTTCTAGTCGGCAACAAGAATGCACAACTAAGAGGATACGTTTGTGAGTTAATGTTCTGTTAGGTAACAAGGGTAAGTTTGTGAGTTAATGTTCTGTTAGGTAACAAGGGTAAGTTTTTGGATTGTCCCTCAAAATAACAAATTCTGGGATACTGATAGTCAGTAATGGGGTGTGATGGTTATATAATAAAGAATAAGGAACAAATTTAAAATTCCCAAAACTATTTTGGTTTGGCAGATCATACAACAATATTTTTAAGAATACATGGTTATATATGTTTCCAGTTGAATTTGTGATAGGTCCAGTATTTCAGCACATGTGTAATATGGATTTGAGCCATCCAACGTTGGGTCTGAAGTTAAAACTGACAGTATCTGGGATGTGTGATGAAACAAGGTGTGTGGACAAAAACTTGAGGTCGATTTATACTCGAACATCAGCAGTCAAAATCATTCAGAACAAATGTAAAAACAAATGTTTTGTTTTAAAAATATATTACTCTACATACTCTAAGAAATTCTGATCTCAAAAGATTAGGCAGCTAAATTTCCTTAAGTTGGCAATGGTGTAGCACATCAGACATATGGTATTCACAAGTGAGTTACTTATCAGTCGCCTATGTTCACATGCTGTATTATTTTAAGATTGTGGTTAATTTATAGTATTTTATTTACTAGTAAAATAGCATTTTTAACATTTTAAAAATAATATTCTGAACCAGTAATGGGATTCAGCCGGTTCACCGGTTTGGGCGATCCTGTTCTTAGATTTTCCCAAGTTTGCCGAATTGGCTGTTATTCATGTTGTGGTGAGGTGTTTTCTTTTAGTTTTGGGCTCTAGCAGCGCAAGCAATCCCATTATCAGGTTATGGTAGCATTTGATTGGCCCTCTTGTACTATTCTCGACATGATTGCTGTTGCTAACTCGTCTTCTCAGCTTATTGAGTTGTGATATTCTGTTTAGTCTTTAACATTAACTGTGTACTCTTATCACATTCCAGTATATTTACTATGGAATGAAAGTGTAAGTGATGGAAGCTAGTGTGTGATTTTCTTCAAGGAGTATCAGTAGTCCCATAGCAGGTGTGTGGTAGAGAGGTACAATGTATTCAAGCTAGAGAAAGAGCAAGGTTACATTAAGAACCGTAGTGAATGTTTTTAACACCAATGACAAAAGTGGCAAAGCTTTCATTTGACAGACTTAGTTAAACTTTACTTTACATCCATCACAGTTTCCAGCCTTAGGCCTGGGCCAGTTTGTTATTCAAGCCATATATTTTCCACTGCCGGCTTGCTAGGCCTGTCGTAGCGTCAAATGCCTTGTAATCTAACTAAAAACTAGAACATACACAACCTCCAGTCCCTGGCTGTTAATTAATCTTGCCGGGAATCCAACCCAGGACCCTTAGCTCAGTAGGTGGACAACCAACTGAGCTAAGGTGTCTGGCCCTTCGTTAAGCTATTGTATAATAGTGAAAAAATAATTACAAAGCTATTTATCATGTAAAATACATTATATTGTTATACTTTTATTATTTAGTGGTGATGGTCGTGGTGGTGGTAGTGGTAGTTGGTGTTGTTTAAGCCGTAGCCTCAAAATTGAAGAGACAACAGCTTTTATTAAATTATTTTAGAAAAAAACAACTAAATGTGAAATTTCTAATGGAAACACCAGTGTACATCTCTTACACCAAGAGATTAAGATCAAACAGCTGCTATTCTTGATCACTAGAATAGAAAGCACTTCGAGGAATCTCAGAAAAAATATGGTTTGGCTGTTCATAGTGAGAAACTGGGTTGTGATCACTGTGCAAAATTTGATTCCATAAACATGAAAGGAATTCATGTAATGAAGAAATGGAAAGGCTGCTGTGTTACTGTTAGCACCGCGTCTTACTACCCGTTCGGGTTATACGCACTTACGCTAATGTGTAATGGTAGGGTGATTGGGAGATGAAGTGGAGGACCTACAGTTTAACATGGGATCCGAACCACGGTGGAGGCCTGGCATTCCCCACATTCTACAAGATGTCTTGTCAGAGGTGAAGGAAGGGTTTGGTAATCAGATAAATCTGTGCCGGGACCGAGGATTGAACCCCGGACCCTAGCTCAGAAACTCGACACCTTACCCCTAGACCACCAGGTCACCTACGGATGCTGTGTTGAAGCAACAGGAAAAATTAAAGTTGTCTAGCAAGCTTCTCTCAGAATAAAAATGAATGACCACTTTTCATCAATGCGTGGCACAACTGAAATATCGTACTGATGATGTAATTGTCAAATGTATAGAGATAATTAACAAAAATATATCAATGAATCAGATAGCCCAAGCTATCATTTATACATTCTAGTGAGGATAACACCATTTAGATATCATATTCTGAAAATTGAAAAATGACACCTGGAAACGGGAATCGAACCTGGGACCTTCGGCTTAGTACGCCAATGCTCTTACCACTGAGCTATCCAGGATTCGTCCTGTGCCCAATTTTCAGAATATGATATCTAAATGGTGTTATCCTCACTATAATGCATATCTGATTCATAGAGATGGGTCGAATCCACTATTTCTCGAATCCGAATCTATATTTTATTTTCGAATCTCGATTCTGAATCCTAACAAATCGTTATAAATTTTAATGATTTGCAAATAGACCCACATTACACAATATAGGCCTAAACTGTGAATTAAGGTTTATTTCAATCATGCTTTCAATTTTAATCAACCCCAACCCCCCTTGCAAAATACAGGTTAATATCCAGTCAAATTAAACAATCTAGACTCATATTATTCTTTAAAAATCAAATCAATCAAAATTTGAGTGTCTTTTAGTTATTTTTAAAAGTGTTGTTAGAATAAGTTAAGTTCATCGAATCAAGTAAAACACCAAATCCTCGAATCTCGAATACTTGTCAGGATTCGGTGGATTCGAGGAATCGAAGATTTGAGTGGCCCATCTCTACTGATTCATTAATATGTAATCTCGTACAATTATAATATAATTGTCTATGGCTGCTATAATATATGCCAATTACAGAGTCTTGGGTGGCAGCGTTGTCTGATAGCTGTAATCTTATATAATCACGTATTTATAAGCTGATGACTTCCATTGGCGTACTAAGCCAAAGGTCCCGGGTTCAATTCCCGTGTACAGGTGTCATTTTTCAATTTTCAAAATATGATATAAAAATATATCAGCTCTACATGTAAAATCTTCAATACAATTTACAGCTTAGCAAAAAGAAATATACCATTTTTGAATATTGAAGATGAGATCAAACCGCAAGTAAAAAATGGGTTGGATATTGGTTGGAAAACTGCTGTGAAAATAGTTGATCACATTGGAAGAGGAATTAAAAAGCATATCTTTACTCAAATAAGCAACTAGGCTGTTGTGTTATCATTGATGAAGCTTCAACCATATCTTATAAACCAGTGCTCATAATTTTTTATAAAAGTTGAAGATTATCATCTATCACCTATCATTTTCTTTGATTGGAACTAGTTGAATGCACAGGATGTAAAGACTATACACAAAAGTTTGTTAAAAGGTTTGTGAGATGTTGGATTGATATAGACAATATGAGAAATAATTTGGTTGCATTTTGTTCTGATGGTGTATGAGGGGGGCACCCAAAAGAAACCGGAGTGAAAGCGCGTGGCCGTTCCTAGGTGTAGTAGAGAGTTCTCCCGCTAGGTGGGTCTACTAGAGACATTCCCAAATCAGTTGCCCAAGCGGCGTTTGCATAGAAGGTTATGTTTGATTGTAGTGTTATTTTTCTCAACTATTCTCGTTTACTGCTTACAAAATTGTTATGGCAGAGTTAATGAAATAAAGAGTGTGTTTAAAATTTTGCTTCCTGCTTTAAAAATCGGCAACAGAAGCTTCAACAGGCATTCAACAAGGATGCACAGAAGTTTTCGAGTGGTTTGGGCGCTTTAAACGTGACGAGATAAGTGTTGTAGATCATGTTCGTTCTGGGTGCCCTTCATCATCTCGAAACAACAAAAATATTGAAAAAATCTGCCAAAAAATCAACGAGGATCGTTGTTTCATAATTGACAAAATTTCAGAACAGACAAGAGTGAGTTGGAGCTCGTGCCAGCGGATTTTGACCGAGGAGTTACAAATGAGACGTGTTGCCGCTAGGTTTGTTCCTCGCCTGCTCACACAGAACAAACAAGAGTGAGTTGGAGCTCGTGCCAGCGGATTTTGACCGAGGAGTTGCAAATGAGACGTGTTGCCGCTAGGTTTGTTCCTCGAATGCTCACACAGGATCAAAAAACCATTCGTCTGAATTTGAGCCAGGACTTGAAAGTGACCCAAACTTTTTGACCACGGTCATTACAGATTATGAGAGTATATGTTACGGATATGACCCCGAAACCAAGCAAGGGTCTAGCCAGTGGAAGACCCCCAACTCCCCCCAACCAAAAAGAGCAAGACAAGTGAGGTTGAATGTTAAGACAATAATCATTGTTTTTTTTCGATATTCATGGAATTGTGCACCGGGAATTTGTCCCCCCTGGTCAGACGTTTGAGGGAGGATGTGTGAAGGAAACGATCGGAACTCTGGCAATCAGGTGACTGGTTCCTTCACCATGACAATGCCCCCGCACACATGGTCTTGTCTGTGAACCGCTATTTGGACTCTCATGGGTGGGTTATCATTGCCTACCCTCAGTATCTACCAGACCTAGCCCCATGTGACACTTTTCTGTTCCCGATAATGAAAAAACATCTAAAAGGGAAGTGTTTTGATGATGTGGAGGCTGTAAAAACAGCTTCTCAACGGGCCCTGGAAGATATCAAAGTTGTCAAGAGTTCCAGAGGTGCTTCAAACAGTGGGACAAAATACTGGACAAGTGCATCACATCTAATGGAGAGTTCCAGAGGTGCTTCAAACAGTGGGACAAAATACTGGACAAGTGCATCACATCTAATGGAGAGTTCCAGAGGTGCTTCAAACAGTGGGACAAAATACTGGACAAGATCACATCCAATGGAGAGTTCCAGAGGTGCTTCAAACAGTGGGACAAAATACTGGACAAGTACATCACATCTAATGGAGAGTACTCTTAAGGAGACTGAAACAATTTTGAAAGAAACTTAATAATTAATTTTTTAGAGCAAAAGTCCGGTTTCTTTTGAGTTTCCCCTCCTATTACACAATTAGTATCACTTTCTGAAGGAAACCAACCTAATAATTTTAATTTGGTTTTGAAATTTGATTCAAAGGTTTTTAGATGTTTAAACCAACTTACAACTTTTGTATCTTGCTAACAAGACAAATGACGGCCGCTCTGATGTCTGCTGGTCCCAGTGTACCAACCACTTTCTGTTGCCTCTCCTGCAATTTGGAGGCTAGAAGAGAGCCTTGTGGGTCCGCGCAGTTCACCAAGGTCAAGTGATCGGGAATAGTGTCATCAGGTGGCAGCACTCGACCCAGTTGTTCCATCACAACCTTACGAGGCTGCAAAAGTTCATGTTCTCACACTTGGCTACACATCCATGTTACTCAGAGTAAAGTTTTGCTAGTTTGTTACAAGATACGCTACATAATATCAATAGATACGCTACATAATATCAATATTTATATAAACTAGAAAAAATTAACAAAACATTGCCCAAAGAAAAGGTTGTAAGCCTCAATCAATAAAACACATTCTTCATAATTGAGAATAAGACCTTAACTCATCAAATTAGTCCTAAAGCACACACAATAAATACTTGTGTAAGAATGTTTCTTTGTAATAAAGAGCATCAGGCTAACTGGTAAGGCCTCAGCCAGGCTAGTGTCTCCCAGCACTATTATTTGATAGAGTACCAACCTCAGCAAAGCTAGTGTCTCCCAGCACTATTATTTGATAGAGTACCAACCTCAGCAAAGCTAGTGTCTTCCAGCACTATTATTTGATAGAGTACCAACCTCAGCAAAGCTAATGTCTCCTTGTACTGGACTAGGTGTCATGGCGGCTGATCTCGTTTCCAGGCTCAAACTCTTCTCTGCTTGTTTCTTGACCTTAGCACTAGAAGTGGTACGGTCTCGGGCAAACAACCGGGTCTTGCGCTCGCGCTCTGTTCCTTCCTGTTGACAAAGAGGCCATGTAATGTTCTTGTTCACCGAGAACTACACTTGTAAACATATATTTTACTTGTTATATTTGAGATAAGGTACTGGATATATGGATAGTAACACATAAAAAGGGTACAAACACAATATGGCTTTTACAATGAACACAGTTCACACTCCCTCCTGATGAGTCCTGATAAAATGAAACTTATGTCGAGAGATTGGACAGTAGCGATTGATTTTCTTCAAGAAGAAGCCATTAACACTTTTTCCAGTGGCAGCAATGTATAGTATGAACTGTGTTTGTTCCCCTTTATATGTCTCCATCCTTCTTTCCTGAACCTGCTTCCAGATATAAAAAAACAACTCAAAAAGCAAAAAGAGGATTTCCTTAAGGATAGATATGTTACTTGGACACCTTTATTACTTATTATTATTCCTTTTAATGTTTTATTTTACAAAATATTGATTAGAGCTGACCAAGACTTGAACGAATATGCTAGAATTAGAACTTCATTTTTAGCTAAATTTCAAGTAAACTTAAGATTATTTTTATGTAATTTAAACCTTTTATGAAAATATAATATAGTTAATCTTTTCTTAGTATTTTTACTAAGACAAAAACTAAATATAAATGTTTGATCCATTCCAGGTCTGGTTTCATCTGTTACAGCAAGGCGATTATTGATCTTTTCATGTTAGCGCGTCATATGCCATGACAGCCCTCTTCTGACGCGACGACAAAACAGCAATCATGGAGGTACAAATCATAATCGCTAGAGCATGTATGACAAAGTGTAAACAATGACGGGTGCTATTGTCGAAAGAGAGTATGTTGGCAGCTTGATTATGTATATCACAGGGATGGTATTACCATGACGTAATTGAACACTAATGTAATGTATTATCTTTCCACCAAGCTTCAAATGATTGACAAGGGAGTTACAATGGAGTTGATGTGAGAAAATAACCTCTAGTCTTAATATTATTAATTTTTTTTTTAGATAGTAAGTTTACTTAAATATATTGGTCCAAAAATTTTGTAGTAATAAACATGACATACGGAATAGTGTGTAATTAAATCACTGTCCTAAGATTGACTGACTTAAGATTTAAATATATATATTTTAATTTTTATAATGTGCTTTATTTAAAAAGTCATGGATATAAAATCATACAAAATTATTTTCAGAAAATAAAAGATGTCACACCTGAGAAAAGTATCCCTATAAAAAATATACAACAGGTTTTCTAAGAATTTTCTTTGTGGCTTAGAATTTTTGACAATATTTATTTTATTATCACCGTAAGCCCACATCTGTTGCTGTGTGTTTGAGTACTATAAAACATAAAATGTTATATGTATGAAAAAAGTGCATTGAGCAAAAACATTTAGTAATGAATAAAATGATAAAGTATTAGGAAAAAAGTAGAACACAAATAAAAGTGAAGACACTAACACAAATTTACACACACTTCAATATTTCGATGCTATTAAAGCACCTTCCTCAGGAAGTAGTAATTAGAAATATTGAAGTGTGTGTAAATTTGTGTTAGTGTCTTTTCTTTTATTTGTGTTCTACTTTTTTCCTAATACTTTATCATTTTATTCATTACTAAAAACATAAAATGTATAATAATTTGGCAGAGAAAAGAAATAATGAATCCCGGCATGTTCCCATATTAACCGCGAATAATTTCACAATATTCAATTTGTTATCATTGGAAATTTACTTGTTTGTGTATGTATAGATGGTCAAAATTACCATATTTTCTATAACACGGCATATTAAAATAAATCTCCTCCTGTTTGTGTACTATTAGACATTAAATGGTTGATATTTTATTGCCTGTGTATGGACAGGTAAACGGGTACCCCACTTGCCTTCCAAATGTGGCGAAAGTAATCACACAGATCAAGAGCCAACCTTACTGGCATGCGAGAGAGACCTCAATTTCAAGAAGCTCAAATGAGTTTAGTGAATCTCTTAATTGCCTGCGATACATCCTTAGTTTTTCCTTCTTTGCATGTTTTGAAATTGTGCTAGTCACCACTCTTCCATATTCTTAAAAAAATATTTATATATAATATGTTTACATACTGTAAACATTAAAATTCAATTAGTATTCAAAATTCCCAATAATTATTACCATTATTATCATTATCATCATTATCATCATTATCATCATTATCATCATTATCATCATCATCATCACGTAACCTCCGACCCCAGAGTCAGAGGCCATCCTCCGCCGAAGATTATTATTATTATTAATTATTAATTATAATTATTATTATTATTATTACATTTACAAAGGTGGGACCCATTTAGAATACGGTAATTACAGACCCATAGCAATCCTACCAACTTTTGAGAAGATATTAGAAAGATACATGGCTAACAAATTGA
>CABFVX010010110.1:0-15411 GCA_902151425.1 Timema shepardi | reverse complement strand
AAGCCCCTAAGCCCATGGGTGTCCAAGTACAGTATCCTTGATTCACAAATGTTCTTTTTTAAGCCTACACACACTGTATATTCTAGGAAAAAATATCCAGGGTTGGCATGCTATCAAGTTTATTTAGATTAAAATTGGATCTGGAACACAGTTTGTCATTTTTAGATGACATGTTTTAAATATAATTTATATATATTAAATATATTGTCATATTGTGGCAATTTGGTATTATATAAACAAGGATGTTTAGAATAATTTTCCGCCAACAACAAAATCACATCCGAAGACCATGTCGGCGCCATTTCTATTATTTACTCTACACATAGTCTGAGCGGGCATTGATTGGTCGAATTACACAAACTAGTGTTGGAACTAGTACGAAAATAGCGCTTGTTCTATCCTCCCTCACAACTAGCATGGTAGCCAGTACCAAGTGGCAGAACCAGTATACTTTTTCTGATTCACATGACGCTAGATGATGACGTGCTAGCTAGTACACTGGATTTCAAGTACTAGCTAGTGTCGTGTGATACGGGCTTAAGATATATGAGCCTTGATACTTTTAGTTCCACTGATTAGACATTAAAACCAAATATGATCTAGTACCTATACATACGAGTACGCGCCCAATTCAAATACTTTAGTTCAGAGAAGTTGGAACTAAAACCATTTCATTTTATGGTCTTAGTTAATATATGATGAAGAAATTAAACTGCAAAACTATTATTACTAAGAAAGGAAAATTGTATTTTTTAACTGGGTCTACAACTGAAAAAAAAAATTGTATAAAATTTGCGCTAGAGTAAAATGTTTATGTATTAAAGTAAACTAATCAACTATGCATTGAACAAATTTAATTACTTATTTTAAGTTGAAAAAACATTTTCATTATTAGTCTAATTTATCAATCCAAATAGCTTTGTAGCATGTAAATCAGACAGATTGGACAGCTACAATTAAATATCAATATTTAATTATTTATGAAAGGAAAGAGTCTTAACATATTTAATTGAATCTACCTCAAAGTTTAATTTTTCTGACTAGATGCAGTCAAATAAAATTACGTATCTCGCTACATTCAAACACGTGGTTGTTCAATAATATTGTCTTTTGATAAATACTGTAGCAGATACCAAAGAAGAGGATAATATTACAATATTTATGAATAAAATACTTTAACGAATACCCTTTCACATTGGATGATGTCGGATAAATTTACTTACGTCTGCCATGCTGTCGACAAGAAAATATGTAAAGTACATCTATATTACAAATTCTCATAAAAATAATAACGGATCCAAATAACAATTATAACAGATATATTTTAATAAAAGATGCCTTAGTAACTACTCACCCTGTCAAGATGTTCTTCGATTGAATTGCCACATGTGTAGTATATAACTATCCAGTGATGGCGGCCATATCTACTATCGTAACTTCAGCCGACGAACAAATGAAGTTTGTATAAAAATCAACCCACCGACCTAAAGAGAATGCAAAGAAGACTGGCGGCGCGTCTAGGAAACAGGTTTTACAAGCGCAGTCTCTGGTTCATTCCTTTTGCCTCCGCCTTCATCCGTATTTCTCCTTTCTATATTCCTGTGTTAATTACCCTTTTTGCTTTGTTCCATTCGCGTCAGATTTAGCACTATATAAAGACCCACAGCCAGATACACATTACATTTACTGCAACCCAGCGTTGAAGGAAGAACTTCTGCGCCGCATCAAAGAACACGACAACCATAGTGATTGGGCCGTCGGATACGCCACTGTCATGGACAGGATGGCGGACTTTCGATGAAAACCATCAAACTTGAGACATCGGATCCACCGCAGCCATGGATGGGACCACGGACTTCGTGAAATAAGTACCACCAAATAATCAAACGAGTCCTTATGATTTGAAATCTAGTTTTTGTAGTAAAAATAGGCTATGTCTATTTCCTCCTTGTAATATTCTGTATATAGTCGGAGATGATTTTCGTTTGTTTTGAGAGTATGTCGAATTGACAATGGATCAACTGCAAGTCTTGTTGACTTCCAAATTTAAAGGTTTATTTTGTGTTTTAAGTATTGTGTCCTCCAGAATGAGGGACAAGTCTAATAATTACTAGTTTCATGTATTATACATCAGTCCTAGAGACTATGTTGCTCTGTATATTTACCATACAGTCTTTACGTTACGAACCCTGGGCTTGGAATACTGTAATGTCTTAGTTAGAGACTTGCTAAACTCCCACAAGTTCCATTAGTCTAATTTGACCAAATGTTTCTCATGACGCCGTGAACGTCATGCACACCTGTTTAATATTTGGATGGCTACAACCAGGTTGTCTGTATTGTATTCCATATCTCAGTTGAGTTGATGGAATTCTTTATTTTGTGTTGGTTAAGCAGTCACGCTTCTCGTACGGTATTAGCTTCGGTAGGCAAACCGAGGAATTGCTATAGAGATATAGTGGGGTTCGCGAAAATAATACCCTTTTTCTTCTCCCGGTTTTTGGGCTCCTATAGTGTTAGTGTTACTGCTAGTTTAATTGCAAAAAGATTTGTGTGTACTATAGAATGCGTTGGCAGTACCGTAAGGGAAAGAGACCAGCCATAGTACCTTTTGCTGACACCTGTTTACTAGCCATCAACCACTGTTGCCAACAGATCTTTCTGTTGAGTACCATTATCCGAAATGTTTATAGGATATTATTTAAAATATCCAATCAAGCAAAAGTGATTAGAATTTACATGTATATCTTGTTTAATACCTTCAGTTATTAACTATTGAGTTGTTCTCCATTTTAGAAAAAACTTCTAATTGTGGCCTGGTGCCTGGAATGCCCTTGTAACCACAGTCGATACATCACCATTCTCAAGTATTATTGTTTGCATCAAACTTCAAAAGTATTACCTTCAATATTATTGTAAAACCTTAATTTTGTTATATCTGTTTTCTTTATGTTTGATAAATCTATTTATTGTTAAACTTATTCTTTTCCAATCACAAGTGTGTCAAACTGTAATTAAAACCTTTACATTTTATTAAAATAACATTTATTTCTATTACATAATTTATGTCTAACTATTTATTGGGTTCTATCTCCTAATTTCTAATAAATTAAAACTTACAATTATATTTAAAATGTGACAATGTAGAGCGGCCAACCCTTTATGTTATGTGTGAACTGCATTCTTTAAAAGCTTCTAACCATATCTTATAATCTAAACATCCCAATCCAACCAAATCTCTACTGGTGAAACTTTAAGGCCTAGTTCTTAATTATAAGTACCCTTTGTTATTTGTTCTAACTTTACTAAACAAACAAGAGTTTTAGAAAAAGGACGGGTTTAATTGAAAGTTTCTAGCTTCTTTTACACATTCAGACATATTATCTCAGAAACCAAACATTCGATATGAGCGATTATTTTATTGATGTTACACTAAGGACTCTTCTATATCACAAACACCCCACAGCTTTTAACGCTGTGAAATAACATGTCAAAATAAGTGTACCCCATTAGCTTCAGGCATGTTTCTAATTTACACTATTAGCTGGAGCTATTGTGATTGTTTTGTGTTGTCTCTACTTCTGTTGTCAGTGAACTTCGACCACCAATGCGCTCTTTCCTATACCTATTCCATCAGCTCTCAGAAATATCCTTCTTCCTTCAAGTCATCCAAAATGTTAATCCTCCTTCCTAAGTTATTCTTTCCCTAAACCTTGCCTTATATGAAGTCATGCAAAATACATTTCCTCCCAAGGATGTGTTTGATAAAGTTTGATTTGTACCAAAGGACCACATCCAAAATGGTTCTCTCCTCACAGACTCTTCTTAGGACTTCTTCAATTTGTTATTCTATTGTGAACAATTTTGTTTTTAATGTTTTACACAATTTAAAATATGGGTTCTTTGATTTAATAAAGATGGCAAATTTACACATATGTGTATTTTTATTTTAGCATAGAGAGAAAATGAGCTATAAAGAAAGTTTGATTAAATGGAACAACTTTACCCCTGGCTATTCCAATAAAATATATTGGTGACGTCATGGAAATAATAGAGCAACAAAATTTAATACAGTTTATTCATTATTAAGATACTTTCCTGAACACCTACTGTGGGGAAACTGTAATTACAACTAAACACTGCAGGCCTACAATCAATAACACATTAATGTTAGATAGTATTTTCGAATTCTAATTCCAATTTTACAATATTATGTGTTTATATAACCAGTTTTTTTTTCAAAGTTATTCTAGCCAGATGTAATCCTCACCTGCATATTTCCTTGGAAGTAAAACAGCGTCGAAGTAACCAGGTTTGTTTGATAGAATGTAGAGATCAGTGAGTTTCAAGTGTCAACTTGTGAGACCATGTTAAGTGATTGGTTGTCTAAATAATAGGGGCGTAGCTTCACTCTAGTCGAGAAAGCCTTGCTAAAGAGCATAAAAAAGATGGATGTTTCACGACCATCTACTGGAGAAGATGATGTAAACCACTACATCGGAGTTTCCACGGTATAAAGACTCAAACTCAGTCCCATAATCAGCTCGCGAGGTATTTATCTACCTATAAACTTTCGCGTCATGCGTTAATATTTTGTTTTGTCTGTATGTAATAATTTATATATCATTATCTTCAATAAATATAAATTTAACCTTACTTGAGTCCTCCCTACCACGCCCCGCCCAATACTCCAGGATTCAAACACCTTACCTTTCAAGGTATATCCGAACACTGTTGCTTCTCACGGTGCCACAGTAGGGTTGTAGCTAGGGGCAGTTATCGTGCAACGTGTTCAAAGGGAAGGTAATGTTTAATTTTTATATAAAAATAAATTGTTGAATGCATTAAAAAAATAGTTAATCCCGAATTGAAGAAGTAATTTAATCGTTTTCTTTCTCTCTTTTCGTTCATTCGACTGACATATATGTTACTATTGTGATAGTAGAGAAGGTATATGGCTATATTAGACGGATTTTATCATTTAATAAGTCGCTATAACTGTTATCTTAATCTGATTCATTTTCTGATGGTTTTATCATCTTCTCTCCCCTGCAAATGTAAATGTATTTCTTCTAGATCCATCCTCCAATCCTAACACATTAGCGTAACTATATTTAGGAGTGTAGCCTATTAATATCTATACTATCAATGAAGGACAAATACACACCCCTCACAAAGGAACAAAGTGGGCCGTTCAAGTTTGTCGTCTGCTTGATTGTGAGGGGACAGATGTAACGGTTTATTTCAATGTCTCTGGTGAATAAAAGGGCTATTTAAAAAAAATAGTTTAGTTATATACCACGATTGGCCGAATAAAAATTTACTTTGAAAGAATCACAATTCTGTGTTAAAGGTAATATTGTACAAATACGAATAAAATATTTTAATATACTTAAAAATTATCATCCTTGTTGTTTACATTATTCCAAGACTAAAACATATTTAAAGTTGACTACTGGCTTGTGTAATGGTTTCAGAAATCATATTATATTGAAAATTCAATAAATATAATGAAATAAGGTAGCTTAAAAAGGCTTGTAAAAAGTATAACTATATTAGTCTACATAAGCTTATTTAAGTATAATAGTCACGAGTTTCAAGCTTTTTTATGCTCAGAAAACCTTTTAAAACACATTATTAATTTAATTAACAATCGTACATTGATCTATCTCATAAATTCAACAAAGTTATAATGCTACATTACCTTATGCGTGTGTAAGAGAGAGAGAAAAATACCCTAATATTTCTTTCTCTCTTATTTAATGGGGTGCAGATGAAAGTTTGAAGTTTTTTGACAAAGATGTTCACCTAGTTATCTTATAGAGATCAATTGTATAAACTGAACGGATAATTACACCTTGTGACGAAAAAATAAGATCAGTTTATTTTAGATGCGAGGTCATTCCTCGCGAAAGTAATGAATTGAGAAGACCGTGGCGCTGCGACGCCAACCCAGTGAAATAGTCTGGCATTGTCTCCGTACAGGTCTATCCTTTCAAGGTCCTAATTGGCGGCACTGAATGTCCCAGATAACTAAGACTACGATGATTATATTAATTGGCTGTTAACTAGGAAACATTTTCGAGAAGTTAAAAGTTACAGAAATCAGTCTTTGTTGTATAGTGTGTAATAGCGCATGTTTGTAGTTATGAGGAGTTATAGTTAATCTTCCTAAACAACCACATTATAAAATAATATTAATTACAGCTTACAAACCAGACAATGATAGCAAGTAGCACTAGCGCCAAGATTTGTAATATCTGGGTAACAGGACCAACACAGTGATATAGACTTACAAACTAACTTAATCTAGGACAGCAACACTAGCAAATATTAAGGCAGTAATGAGTAAAGTATTAAGACTTTTAACTAACATAGCTAGGATGTTAAAACTCCTGGTTTTAGGGTTGATTGTTTCATTTTGTTGTCCTAGGTTAAGTTATATAAGACAGTGCTTCTACATTAGTGAGTTTTGGAAAGTATCCACCATATAAAAAAGGGGGAGGATGAGAAATATTAAAAATATCTAATGTCGTTGAGCGTTTTATTTAACTACGTAGAATAAAGCTTTAAATATGCAGCAGCAGGATAAAAATATGTAATTTTCAATTAAATTGGAGTTCTTGTAATTTCTACGGATGTGGATTGGTAGGAAAGGGTGCTGCAAGGAGAAGCTACAAATGTATTTTAATTAAAAGGTACGAAAAGTTTTAAGAAATTCCATAGTTAAAAGAGTAGAACTAATTTGTTCTTGGATATTCCCTAATCTAAGTTTTAACTAGTCTTGATCTACAGCTGGGAAAAATGCCTGGAATTTAAAAATTAGCTCTAATAAAGTGTGGGTATATCTTTAATAATTGTTTAATTTTTATATTTGAAGATTTTATTTTTTACTTTTGTCACCACGTGTTACTACCCGTTCAGGCTATACCCATTTTAACTAATGACACTAATATGTCAGGAATGAGGCAATTTGAACTTAAAAATGAATTGTATACACATTTGCGGGGAAGGAGAGTCGAATAGCATTTAGTAGAAAGAAACTCGATACAACCAAATGTGATTCAATTCCTTTATAGCCCTCATCGGCCAGTCCTTTATATACCGAGCTTAACGCCTTAGATTATTTAATCATCAAATTGAGTTATTATTAAATTTATCACGATTCCAATATAAATAATGTTCTAATACACCTCCACATAAATGCGGATACATTTTCTATATATTTTCACTTTATTTCTAACCATAACTAAACGGATTTATAGTGGTTAAAAAACACAACAACATAAAAAATAAAAAGGTCATACTTGCTTTCAAAAATAAAAAGTTTTTACAAAGAAACAATATAACCTGTTCTCAATCCATTTTTCTATTCCACTGTAGACCTCTTAACGGTAAATTAACTAAAGAAATAAGTGTAATACGGGCTAGCATCGTGGTTTACTCTCAGGGGAAATAAAGAAAATGGCTAAACGTATGTTTTCATTACTCAAACATGCCAGGTATATAGAAATAAAGCTGGGAAGCAACAACTATACAAAATAAATGGCTCGGTTCACCGCAAAGACATTCTCTTGTTTTTATCTTAGGACAGACATTTACTAAAGACTCGTAAGATTTGTGAAATGAAATTATAGGTCTATAGAGTGTTGTAGAAACATTACAACAAATACCATTGATAAAATAACATACCCTCTTACTCTATGGTATTAGGAACTAGGAACACTGTTACTTTCTCTATGGTATTAGGAACTAGGAACACTATTACTTTCTCTATGGTATTAGGAACTAGGAACACTATTACTTTCTCTATGGTATTAGGAACTAGGAACACTGTTCCAGAAAAAAAAATTGAGAAAAGAGAAACATCTTTGTCCACCAAAGAGAATAAGAATCAAATTCATTTTCAAAGGCCTTAATTAAAAAGTAAAATATATTTGGTAATATTTCAGTAATTATTGATTTTATAAAAATATATTTAAAATATAAAAGCTTTTTATGTTTAATAGTATTACAGCTTTAAAATGATAAATTATTTAGTATCTCAAATAGTTGTGGAGAAATTATCAAAATTGGCAAGTTTCCCTTATCCAGAGTACCTTTAAAGTAATTTTAATAAAGGTATGAGAATCGCTATCTTGTTTTTAGAGATATATTGTGTCTAGATACAAAATTGAATCAAAATCGTTAAAGTGAATTTGAGAAAATCAGTTTTTCTCATTTCGCCATTCAGTAAACTAGCTTTAAATTGAGGGTTAGAAATATTGTAATTCAAAAACTCGTTGAGGAGATCTTATAAAAACCCTAATAGCAAGTTTTAACCCGACCAGTAAAATTGTTTAGGTTCTAGACCAAGATACAGACGGACTGATAGACAGACAGACGGCCTTGCGAAATCTACATTTTCTGTAAGTAGGTAACAAAAAGACAATATCCATCAAAATATTGAGTTCACTTAGTTTTGACGATTACAATACACTAGATAGAACCTGGTTAATCCAAAATAATTGTGACCGGAACTTGTTCGTATTAACCGGTAGAATACAAAGATACAGTATTTTCACGAGTTTTAAATGACAGATTAATGAGTTTAATCAATGGTGTATTTATTTAACTGATGTATATCACATGATATGTACTGTGATTATTGTTAGACACAGGAAAGCACGTTGTGTTGACTACGACATGTAAATATTAACATTTACTACCAGATATCACTGTTTCTTACAATTATATTTTAACTTTGAGCTTGTTAGCCAATAACATATATGATTACATTTTTTATTAAACTTGTTCCCAGTTTTTCGGAAAAGTGTGTTTGGGTCATCCGGAACTTTGAACTAACGGAGTTTAACTGTACTATCTATCTTTATACGAGGGTTTGAGATAAAGTGAAAAAAAGTATACCATTAAGGGCTAATGACGTTGTAGGCCTATATTTTAGTGTATTAAAATCAATTTCTACCAAGCGGGCTGTATCATAGCTTGACGCATCTAAAATATCAAGAACTATAATATGTTTAACACTAATGTAAAGCCTGTCGCGATACGGTGTTTATAACAATAAACTTTGGTTAGTAATTTAACCGTATATATTTTAAGCACATTTTTTACATTGTATTTTCACATAATTTTATGCAGAAATTATCAGAACAGTTGATGTTTGATTTAATAATCGAGAAAGTATTTATTTTAACTTGGCTTCAGCTCAATCACAGTTTGCATTGGGTTATAATTTTATATATTCATATATTTCATGCGCTTCACACTTGTATATTAAGGGGAAAGTTGGCATTAAGTGATGATAGTCCACATTTATATTTATTGCACTTCATGCATGAACATTAAGGAGGCAGTTCGCAGTTAGCTATAATTGACAACACTTTTCGTACTTGCGCTTTATGGGGAAATGTCCCCTCTTGATGTTATACATGGCACGTTTTGCCAGAGCTGGTTATAATAACTTAAGGGGGATTTGTGCTCAGGTTTTGATTGTCATAATATCTAAATTTCAGCAAACTGCTCTTAACGCTGCATGTGGACTCGGCTCAGAGAAGCCACGATTTTACCCTGAGTATAGATTTGTTTCAAATGGTTTCTTACATTAGCCCCGAAGAGCTATCTATGGTTATATTAACTGGTTTTATAAAAATACAATGCATCAATTTTTGATGTGAAAATAAAATTGTTCCATAGAAGGTTGTTTTTTCCTTTTTGGGTACAGCCCATAAATAAAATATTCCCAAAATAAATGTTCTCGTATTTATATTTTGCTACACACTAATATAAATGATCATTTTCATTTATAAATTCCATAGTAATATCTCAACCTCGATATTATGATAGATCTAGATGCTTTATTTGTACCAGAACTCAAAACAGTGTGTGTTGCAATAATGTCTGTACCCACGTCTGTCTGTCTATCTGGAGGTCCCTGGGGCCGCTAAACTGTTTGATGGATTTAATTCAAATTTGATATATTTAATTTTATATTGTAAATATATTATTGTTAGGCCGGATTCAGTCAAACGTAATCTAGGATTTTGCATCTAAACTGTTCCTTGTTGTTTTTATAATTTATTTATTTAAAAAACAAAGAGGTAACATGTATGTCCATTGCTCTGTCAGACAAAATAGATTAATTATTTCAAGTGTCGGATTTTTCTCATCGAGATGGAATGTTCCATAATCTACAACAATACGTATAACTTTATCCAAATAAAGGTGGTGTTTGGATTCCGTCTCTGAGGCCACTACCCTAAAAAAAAAATATTTTTTTAAAGAATTTTGCGGGTAGCTACAACCATTAAGTAATCAGTGTGAATTCATAATGAGCACAGTGACTATCCACTTGCTCCTGAAAAAGTCATAGTTACTCCTGAGATGTTATACCCATTCTCTAAGTATATACAATCCAATATGAACTCTCCCACCGGCGGGAAAACAGAAAAGCTAGTGCCCAACCTAAACAGTAAACAAAGTTATGCGGTACACTACCCTAATTTAAAACTGTATATTTACTTGTTTATGAAGCTTCAAAAGATACACCGAGTCCTAACTTTCAATCAGAGCACTTGGTTGAAGCCATATATTGATTTTAATACATCCTGACGAAAAAATGCATTAAATGGATTTGAAAAAGACTTTTTCAAACTCATGAACAATGCAGTATTCGGGAAGTCGATGGAGAATCAAAGACATCGTGTAAATGTTCAATTACTAAATAATGAAAAAAGACTAAAAAGCGTATTCCTTCAACAGCATTTATTTCTTATACAATCTTCACGGAAGAGCTAGTTGGGGTTCACATGAGAAAAAAAGCCTACTTTTGAATAAGCCTATCTATGCGGGCTTTGCAATCTTAGATATAAGCAAGGTTATCGTGTATAACTTTCATTATAATTATGTTAAGAGGAAATATGGATAAAATGCAAAGCTCTTATTCACAGACACAGACTCCCTCTGCTACGAACTGAAAACAAAAAATGTGTATGTGGATATGTTTGATAATTAAACTCATGAACAATGCAGTATTCGGGAAGTCGATGGAGAATCAAAGACATCGTGTAAATGTTCAATTACTAAATAATGAAAAAAGACTAAAAAGCGTATTCCTTCAACAGCATTTATTTCTTATACAATCTTCACGGAAGAGCTAGTTGGGGTTCACATGAGAAAAAAAGCCTACTTTTGAATAAGCCTATCTATGCGGGCTTTGCAATCTTAGATATAAGCAAGGTTATCGTGTATAACTTTCATTATAATTATGTTAAGAGGAAATATGGATAAAATGCAAAGCTCTTATTCACAGACACAGACTCCCTCTGCTACGAACTGAAAACAAAAAATGTGTATGTGGATATGTTTGATAATATAGACCGATTCGACACTTCAGACTATCCAGAAACACATTTTTTACTCAGTGCGTGCAGTAAAAAGGCTTTGGGTAAAATGAAGGATGAGATGAGTGGGGAGTGTATTCGAGAGTTTGTGGGATTTCGACCGAAGCTTTACTCCATTCAAAAGGAGAGTCTTGAGGAGAAAAAAGTAGGTAAAGGTGTGTCAAAAAACAACTCTCATAAAGAAAATTAAACATGATCATTATAAAAAGTGTTTAAAACAGGGGATCTTACGCTACGCCAATATGTATATGATAAGAAGTGGGAAACTTCAATTTTATAATATATCTTTGAATAAACTTGCACTTTCACCAGGGAATGACAAACGCTATATTTTAGATAATGGATGCGACCCTCTTGCATACGGCCACTACAAAATAAAACAAATTTATTCACCAATGGAGACATAAAAAAATCACCATTTATATTTTATTACGTAAATAGCTCGAGTGCTTGTGAGTATCATAGCCTGATCATCAGGTGAAACAGCAAAGCTTTATCTAAATTAAATAGTTTAGTTAAAATTAGTTATGGGTAGGAGGTGACTTTACTCGCTTCCCCGCTTTGCCTCCTGGTAAACGTTTTATTAAACGGCTAAACGAGTAACATCCAATATGTAGTAATAATATAATAATATGTGGGTGATTTATATATGTTTTATCAAATTAATGGTGCAACTATTTTATAAACACATGGTTTACCACCCGCCTTCCCCCACCTTAAATATTTTTTCCCGATCCACCACTGAGTAATGCTATTCTTATTAGAGAAAGTAACTCATTGACTATAGACACGATCTATTCTTGTCCTGACTTATCTTGTCGACCCGCCAAACTGGCGCCACGTATCAGGCAACCCATTACCACATTAGGGCTTGAGACACAGGGAAAACCCATGTTGCCAAGGCCACGATCTATTCTTGTCCTGACTTATCTTGTCGACCCGCCAGACTGGCGTCAGGGTTGCGGCACATACCTTTAAGGAGGGGAAGTGAAATGGGGTCTCATGGCAGGGGAACCATTTATCAAACTCTACCCCCGACAGCCATATCGTGATGTTCGTGCTGTTTGTTCCGGGCAGTCCGACAGAGTTTTGCGAAGGAGGAGCCAATGTTCATTCTAGCCCCAACAGCCATAGCGCAATGTTCGTGCCGTGGCCTCATGCCAAAACGTCATGAACTGTATGCTCCCCCCAAATAAACTCCAACACCTCAATCATAGCCAATAACTAATTAACAATCATTAATAATTAATCATCAAGAACCAACATGTCCGGGGTGGTAGGTGAGGAGGTGGTAAGGGAGGGGCTGTAGGGGTAGGAAAAGTGGGCAGGAGAAGGGTTGGAGGGGGACTGGAATAATGGTAAAACAAACGGAGGTGGAAAGTATGTTAATGAGCATCACAATACTATCTCGCGGTGTGACGTGGTGTGATGAGGGGTCAACGGGTCTACTTATGAGTCCCCGCCTGCCTGGGGTCACATACACTTCTGACATTTATATTTATGTTAAAGGGAACAATTAAAAAGAATAGTAATAGTTTAAAAATTACTGATTTATTTTTTAATATTTTATTTTATACAAACATCTAATGGTTAAGGATACATATAACTTAGTTAATTTTTGAAATACCTAATTTTAATAAAATCTATATGCATTATCGTTCATTTATCTAAGAAAATTAGTATAGAATATTCAATATTTAGGTAATTCTAATAGAAACATGGTTTAACATGTTATCAGACTCCAGTTTATCACGCTAGAACAAACATTCACTTTGGAGAAAAATATTTAATTATTAATTAGCTTAAGAACATTATGTTAACCATCAAAACAACCTTTCAAATATTTTACAATTTTGAATAGTTTTATAATCCATCAAAATGTGTTTATTTAAAAATTCTATGCACCTTATGTATAAAAAGTTGCTAGTTAAATAAACATTGATGTAATTTTTACCAAGATTCTTAATATTAACCATCAAATTTGATCCTTATCCTGGTGCTTTAATATTTTTCAACAGTTTTGTGAAGATGATGCGTCTTGCTGAGATTGAGCATGGGCTGGTTATATGGCTACATTGATTGTTCTAATACTGTCTCATGATGCTGATAACAGTATCATACACCAAGGTCTTGGCATCAATAGCCCACAAGTAGTCGATATGATTGAATTGGTCCAGGGGAACTAGGAACTTTCCTATGACGTTAGGAAGTTCGCTCTCAAGTGCGTCCACGTCCTATAAACAAAATTAAATATTCAACAAACTTGTTCGGTTGGGGAATTATTTATTTATGGTCACAAAAAGGAATATGCCTCTAACATAAAGTCATATATCCAGGACCGTACGCATGGTGGAGAAGGGGGAAATTTCAAACCCCTCCCATTGAGAAATATATTTAAACAGGATAAAACAATATCAATAAAAAGAGACGAGAACAAAAACTGTTCCAGCAGTAGTTTCCAGCGAGAAGAGATACCTAATAATTTCTTCCCTGTAGTTTAATGTACAGCACATCTCGGACAAGCTGTTAGTATCGATGCGTCATGAATGGTTGAGTGCTGAGAATGATTGTGTGGTTTATTTTGTATGTATAATTTTATCTGGACATTAAAATACAAATGTTTAAATTATTGGTTATTAATAAAGGAAACATTTCAATAATGTTTTATGTGTTACCATAATTGTATTAATTATATCACATATTAAGTTATTGTATTGTTTACCAATTAATTATATCTATACATAAATAAAAATATTGTTGGACAGCCCCCCTTTTCCCGTTTACAGAAGTCCTTTGTATGACCCTACATATCAAGATTAAAATGTACGTTTTAGTGGTCAAAATACTACAGAGACTACAATATAATCTAGAGTGAAACATGAAGTTGAGACAATTGTTTGGTAATAAATACTAGGCCAGTGTTTGTCAACTTACTGTAGGTGAGGCCAGCCAATCGTTGTTGCTGTAGTGCAGAGCCACCGGAGCACTCACCTTGCTCAGATCATAGTTCGGTGGGTCTACCGAACCATACTTTAACGAATTCTCCAACGAACCATAATCGTACTGACGGAAGTAGCCTAAATCAAGTAGTTTTATTGTGGCATTAAAAAAATATATCCCAACAAAATTTCTACAGAAAAAAGAATGATTTACTATCCTGAATTAAGAACGTGTTAGTGTCCTATTTAAAAACCTGTTAAATGTATTTTTTCATGGTTTTGTTTCCATAGTTCATTACATATACGCACCAGATTTCACCTCCTGACCGTAATGAATTGTCTGCCTGGTGGAAGCCCCCGCGGGCGTGTGTCCAAGAATTACAGGAAGCATCGTCTGAAAGAAGATGGACCATTATATAATCTTCAAATACAGCCTCACACAAACAACTGCAGCTCTTTCTTTTACAGGAGGATCTGTAGCTGCAAGTCTTATCCACATTATTTTCAGTGTGAATCCTAGTTTTTTTCGAAAGTTGTTATTTTAGCACCGCGTTCATACACTTATATACTAATTAGGCTAATGGTTCAGGCGTGAGGAGGGTTGAATTTAGAGGAAGTGTATAAGAATTTTCGTGGAGAGAGAGCGTGGGGAACTATTTAGGAAAGACCACACTCGGTACACTTGATTGGGGTCGAACCACTATCTCCCCATCACCAGCAGTCTAGTATATTGGAAGAGTGACGCTTTAAACCGTGCAG
Organism: Timema shepardi; assembly: GCA_902151425.1. Classification (NCBI taxonomy): domain Eukaryota; kingdom Metazoa; phylum Arthropoda; class Insecta; order Phasmatodea; family Timematidae; genus Timema; species Timema shepardi. The sequence continues at coordinate 311 of CABFVX010010110.1, read as the reverse complement.
CCACCTAAGCGAGTTTAAAAATGATGATTTAACTTACTTTATTCTTTCTTATCTAGAAAGTTTAATTTTACGATTGAGATTTTAATTTTCCTAAATATTGTGAATTACAAACTCACGCCTTTTTCTAACTATTGGTATAATACAAATACTCATGTTAAGTCACCTCGTTGAGCTGCTGAGAGTCGAACCCTGTGAAAAGGAAGATGATGTTGCCACACACTGACTGTGTGGGAGCCTCGTCAGAACACGTGAGCTGACCTGCTTCTGCCAAGAACTCAGAGTTAGGGGAGAACTCATTAAGGCCTATAAGA
>CABFVX010010108.1:0-15412 GCA_902151425.1 Timema shepardi | reverse complement strand
TAAATCGGTCCAGTAGTTTCGGAGCCTATTCATTTCAAACAAACAAAAAATCAAATCTTTCCTCTTTATAATATTAGTATGATGTTTACTCAAATCGACGTAATTTATCTTTAATATAATATTTTTTTATCTCCACTTGTTCAGAATATGCGTATTATTTGAAAATAAATGTGATGGTTTAAAGATGAGGAAGGAAGTTTTTTATAGTATTTAATTTATAAGATGTGTACCTAAATTTATCTGGAAGGAGAGTGTTAATCAATTAATCAGAAACCACACTAAATAAATCCGACTTCAATTCTAGCCATATCTTCATCTTCAGCAGGCCGATGTAACAAAGAATTGGCTCCTTAGATTACTCTGACACTGAAGTTGGTATATTTAATATAAAATCAATGTTCTAGAATGATAATGTAATATCATTAATGATATTCTCATTAATATAGAGGAAAGAATATGAGCTAGGAGATTAAGTGAACGTTAGACTTGTTCCTTATACGTAATAAGTTAGATACGATATAGTTATTTTCATTTATCCTCTGAATGGTATTTAACAAATAGATTTTTTTAAATATCCCACTTTGATAGTCGAATGATCTAAGGCATAACTCTTAAAATAGGCCAGACTGCCGCTATTGATAAGTTTAAGGCTCGAACCCTTTGTACGTGTGTAGAAAGGATGATTATTCATAAATAGTTATACAGACTTTATCCATACAAATGCAGGTATATATGCTCTAAATCTAACTTTCATGATCCCTGGGATATTTGCGTAGCAACTACATATGCCTTTAGCTTGGATGGGTAGTAAGTGATGGTTCTAAAAATACCGTGGTTTCTTGTAAAATTTGTATATGTATGTTGGCTAAAGGGATGTAGAAAAGGTCAAAATGTATTCCAAAACTCAGGAAACCAATACTTTTTTTTAAACCATTCTTGCTCAAGGCGAATATTGACGCAGCACTGAATTATCTTATTTTCGGTCAATAGATAAAATATTACAATGTATATTATGTTTTTTTTATCCTGGATGGGCAGTAATACTCCTGGCAATAAAACAAACATACTTTACGTAATGAAGCTACAGCCAACAGGTGACAAGATCTTCGTTATAATAAGTGCTATTTTAAAATACCTTGTTGCTATGAATGGAATGAAATTATACAGACAAGTAAGATAGGAATTGGAATTTTACCTGGTAATCATTCATTACTTGTCAATATACACTGGTTTTGTCTTAGAAAATTCATAAGTTTTTGTTTATTTATACCTCTCCTATAAAATATTAATTTATTATGACAGTTTATGTAAAATTTATTATCTCAATGAGTCTGTAAGTACTAGAATAAAAGCAAATAGAAAATTCCCCAAAACAAAGCTTTGAAGTGGCACTTCAAGTCAAATACACTACTTTTTTTCTTCCCAAGGCTTACCCTGAAAGGTTGCAAGCTCACCTAACATTTCTTCACTATGTTGTAACTTCTAATATATGGTCACTGTGTAATCCATCGAGATAATTTCAGGGAACTATGATAAAGTTATCTTGACCAAACTAGTCCACAGTTAGGTGATTGTAACCATTTTCTAATGAAATTCAGCAGACCATGATTGATAGTATGGAAAGAAATCATTTCAATTCTAGCTTTTCCAAACTGTGATTTGTTACCAGTCTATACGCTAGTTAAAGTGAAATAATTAATATTCTTATAGTTATATTTAAAGGGGTATGTAATAGTGTTATATAAAATGTAGAAGTGGCTTAATTTAACTCCTTAGGATATATAGATAACAATGAAATCCAAATGAAAGAAATTGAAGATGACAGTCCGTTAAAATGTTCATAATTAAAGAACTAAATACCTTGTAAACTTTTAAAACTTTCAATAAGAACTCAACCAAAACCCCAGACCAATATATCAACAGTAAAATCATTAAGACTTTTTTTAAAACCATAGTTGGTCATCTTTATATATCACAAAAGAGATAATTCAGTACAAATCCTGCGAGAATCTGACATTATTTTTAAGCAGGAGAGCTAAGCCCCCTATTCTCTAAATCCTTACTGCTTTGTAAACCTAAGGCCCGAGATGATTTTAAAATCTCAGTTTTGGTGTGGTGAAATTCGTTTGAGTTTAAAAACTTTTAAAATTCAATTCAAGTCTAAATTGAAAAATGTATATAGTGTATATGTTCTTTTATACGAAACTAACACCAATATAAAAGTATCCATACAATTTCCTCTTGAGAAGGTTGTATGGCTTCCTACCATATGTTTGAAATAAACTGCTAGCGATTTTTATACGATCGTCAAGATTGGTGTCATTATTACAATTCTGGGAAACGTCGAGTGTCTCTCGGATACACCATTTGCTTTAGCTTGCTTTTTTTGGGGAAAAAAAAGTTGGTTGCTATCTTGTTTATATCAATATCAGCAACTTGCATAGTCAATGAAAAGTGATTTTCCTGGTTTCGGGAATATGTATTTTTAAACAAGATCTAGGATATAAATCTATGTTATAATATATCCTGAGTATGATGTGAGGACATATGGAGCATCTTGTTAGGGAAATAGGCCTTACGTATTCCATACTTGTGTTTCAGGGATTAAAATTGTGGGCTACAGTTGAATAAAAAGTAATTTTGAGACTTGACCTATATTAAAATACAATTTGTGCATAAGCGAGTTCTTATATCTAAATGGCAGGAATCCCAGGGTTTATTATTTAAGTCGTACTTCAAAGCTAAGAGATATTTTTAGAGATTGTTTAATTAGGTTTTCACTGGCTTCGGTGGACTTTTGGTATAAGGTTTCCCTCTCGAATTATACTTGATTTCAAATGATAGGGAGATCAGTGTTCAAATACTAGTCGGATCATTTGAGGGTGGTTTATCCATAATGGTTTTCTCGGGTTTATATGATTATGTTTTTAATACACTAATGGGCTACGCCTGAGGAAGATTTAAATAAGAGAAAGTGTACACACATTTGCATGAAGAGAGAGAGAGAGATTGGAAACCATTTAGGAAAAACCACCATCAGTACACATAACCGATATTGAATCACTATCTCACTGTCATCGGATGTCTAGTATATTACGAATGTATCATCTTAGACTACGTAACCAAAGCATATATTGTTGAATTTTGGCTCAACGTTTAAATATCTAGTATTGGATGCTATTTTTTGTATTTACAAAGCTTTAAAATGAGTATATATACATAATTAACATTGTAAGAAAACTGAAAGTTAAATTATTATTATTATTATTATTATTATCAATATTAGCTGTTCTGCCCTATGACGGGTGCATTCCTTTTATTAGTGAACTTTCAATAACAATGCACCCTGTCCTTTTCCTCCTCCTTGTGCTGCTAGAATTTTCTTCTTTCCTTCAAGTTATCCAATATTTGAATCCTTCTTTTTCCTAAGCTCTTATTTCCTTCAACCTTTCCTTGTATGACAATATACAGAATACATTTATTCCTAAGTTTGTGTTCAACCAAGTTTGCTTTTCACGTTAAATAACGTAATTTAATTATGTTATTAAACTTATATTAAAATTACTTTTATATATTACTATTATTAAAAACATAACTTTGTTAAATATAAATAACCAAATGTACTAATCGTATTGTCTGCTAGCTTACCTTATATCCGTCATGAAAAGAATGTTATTTCTCTAGTTAAAAAGGAGTAAGCTGCTGTAATAAGATTTCTGCCAAACTTATTAAGAATTTGACAACCGTCATACGAATGAAACCTCTATATTTGGAAAGAGAACTAAGTTGAGAAACATTATGTATTATTCTGACTAGGAATTGGGGGTTTATTTAATTGTATGTATGAATATGAGGAAGATATTGAAAGAATGCGATGGAAGATATATGTATTTTTTATATGTATAGTGATTTTATGTAAGAAAATATTAATTATGTTTCTTATTCATCTTGATCCATAAGCGAGGGAAGTATTGCCATCGTCAAAAAAATTAAATAAACTCGTGATTTTAGATGGTTGTCGACGTTACATGACCCTCTGAAAACAAAAGGTGGTTTTCGCGATTCCGTTTGTCTGTCTGACTATTTATATCTTGGTCTAGAGTTGAAAACACTTTACCAATAAAGCTAAAACTTCGTATCTAGAGTTATAATAAATTTCCCCTGAAGTATTTCTGGAACTAGATATCCAGCCTTAAATTTAAAGATAGTTTATTGAAAGGCAAACCATGAGAATCGATTTTTTATAAAAATCAATTTAAAATAAATTTAAGGACAATTTACTTAAGACAGAAGTTTCCAATTTTGATTATTTCTACACTGAACTAATTTATTATTGTATTGCTGTAGTATTATTGAAAAAACCCTAAAAGCTTAATAAATATGAAAATATTTGGCAAGTAAACCCGCAATATATACCAACGTAAACAACATTACCTAAAAATTAGAACTTCATAGAAATCCCAACACACAAATACAACATAAAACTTACATTAATGTAGAAATTATTTTAAATTAACATTAATTTGCTATCAAATAATCGTTAAACACTTAACAAATATAAAATATTTATATTATTTTTACTCTGTGAGTAGCTTGCTGGGATTTAATTTAATTTGAATAAATATTTTACAACTCAACGTTTATTTCAACGTGATATATACTTTTTTAGTTTTAAATTACAGTACATAGAAATATATAAAACGCTATTTGTTTTGAAATATGTGATAATCTAGACTTATAGATTGAAATTACTTATTGCGGTCCTAGAGCATACAATTTAAAGATTAGTTTAGGGAGACTAGTGCAAAATATATATTGGAGAAATTATCTGTGAAAAGGAAAATTTATCATTGAATAAGCTAAAAAAGTATTACATAATTTGCCTAAAATTTGATAACATTACTACTATTGTAATTATATTAAAGTTATGAAAAAGAATAATTACATTTTTAGTATTTTATTTGAGCTTTTTAACATGCACTTTCTGAACCGACTGGTTTTACTAACACGGGAAATATAAACTATTTAATATATAAAACACACACTATCCCGCCTTAGGCCATTAATTTATGATTATGAAAAGGAAAGCCAACATTTCACCAATGATAAATATTTTGACAATAACGGGAATCTAAAGCGGAAACCTTAGCTCAATAGTCAGACACGCTGCCGACTGAGGTAAGGTACTGACCCTAAAAGGGAATTAAAAGTTTATCCGATTTCTTGTGAAACTATATTATCTTTCTATCGATCATATTTTCTGTTGTATTAGTTGAAGTGGTTCTTGTCAACAACAGAAAATAAAAACTCTCCAATCTTCCAATCTATTATCGTATGCACATAAAACTTCATGGAATAGCGTGAACTATTGTGTTATCGAATTGGAAGTGGGTCTGGAACTTGTACAATTGGTGTGCGTGAAAAGCTAGCATTATGGAGATTTGAGAAGATTGCCTCGGTGTTATGGCCTAACTTATGACACTTTACACACGACGCAAACAACACAACACAGTGAATAGATTAACATAGATAGTCGATGTATGTGGGAGTAGTAAATAGTGTCTAAAGGGAAATGCTCATAGCTAAAACCTCAAATTGAGGATTGGAACGTTTATATTAAATATGTAATAGTCAGTAATGATTTCATGTAGTTTCTATAAATGCTAGATTTTGGAATAACTTTAAACTAAAATCTTAACCACTTCTGTTGATAAAAGTTTAAAGTTTAGCCAAAGGGAGCGCAAGCATTTTTACAGTTATTATAGAATTGAATTTTTTTTCGCCAAAATAAATCAAATATTTCTCTAGTAGCAACATAGAGTTTATTTTTCTTCACATGCTAATATAAACATATCTTGAATATCTGTCAAGGGTGTCCTGAAATTTTGTAAAAACCATTTCTCTCTATTTAAAATTGTTTATAGATAGTGCCACTATGCTCATGACATATTATATTCAATAAGTGTTGATATTACTATGTGAAGAAAAGAAAATTCTAGTTTTGTGTAGAAACAATATTTGATTAATTATGAGCGAAATCCTTTTTTCTGTAAAAACTACAACACTTACCCTTTCTAGATTTCCATTAAAGGTATCAAGGGAACCATATTAAAAATTAATTCGTTTTATTGTCACTATTTTAAGTAAAGATAAATCTATCTTATTATGTAATAGCTACAAAAATAAATGAGTAGGTATACTATATAAAACAATTGAGGTTATCCACATATTTGTTTTCAAAAAATTTGAAACTATCTACAACAACGGTATTATATTCTCCACAAAACTCATTATGTACTTTTACCCAAACCTTACTAGAAAACAAATATTAACATAAGTATAAGCTGTCAAAATTTTTACGTAGTAGATGTGAAAATTAATCAACATTTTTAGGAATTGACCCATAGTGAACATCCCAATGATGTCATTGTTCAACTATTATAAAAAGAAGAAAAGGGTTGTATTGCACGATGTGTCATTATGTGCCGAGATAATGGATATTAGCTCACACAATCATGTGAAATTTTCCCCTCTCAAGAGATCGTCTATGTTTCATGAACTACCCTACTGATTGGTCTTCCCTCAACCTAAATGTCTATGTGAGTGTGTTTCGAGGTCATCACCTATAAGCTTAATTTTGTTCAAATACAGTAATCAAACATTTCAAGAAATAGTAATGTTGGGTCTTCACTCGTTTCGTATTGACAATTTCTGTTTGCTCTCACTGCGCATGCGCTTACCCCCCTTGTTGACTGCTCTGACCTGCACTGTTGCTGTAAGACGTGATTGGCTGACACCTGTTCTCCCCTTCCTATTTCCTTCTCAGTCTTGAAGTTGATTTAATATACCACTCGAACATAAAAAGAGACAGAACTTGTAATAATTTACGACTGATCGAGTCTCTAACTGTACCTTCTCTACTGTAGCAGTTAATCTGAGTAGCTCCTGGCCGGAATGGAGTCTGGGGGAGTCAACGCAGGGGCTACCCGTAGGTAGCTTCCCATCTCACCTGGATCACCAACACCACCGTAGTCTATCACTGGGGTTACAATAACGCTGCGCTGTCACAGCTGATACCTGCGTTTTAGTTTCGCACAGATGGTTTGCTAGCCGGACTGACTAATTCCTGTCTACGTACGGTTTGTACGGTTGCTCGCCAAGTTGTGTATATTTTGCTATGTAATTCTAAAAGTAAATCGACGAGTAATGGGAAGGTTAAGCGCCGGTTCAACTTATTTGGGAGTCATGAAGTGCTCGTTTATTTCTAAGTTAATCCCCTGGTAAATTAATGTAAATAAGTATTTATCTAATTAGGCTGATGTTACAAGAGTTGTCACAAGAGTCAACTAGGGCATGATAGTTCAATGAGCATATAGTTCCTTCCTGATATGTACTACCTGTATTGTTTATTGTGCTAGGCAGCTTATCCGCATGAGTTTGAGTTATGTTAGAAATATGTTATTTATACAACCATCACTATGGCTATGTTGCTAATTAACGTTAGATTGGTTGTTTGGAAGTTGTTTGAATAGCCAAGAAGGGAACGTCTTTAGTAACTAGTGGGTAGTGCTAGATGTGTTTTGATGACCTAATTAGGTCTCTTGACCCTGGCTAAGTATCTAGTATTGTGTTATTATGGGATACTGTATTTTACGTCATATTACAAACTCTACCCTTGGGCAGCCTTTTTATCGTTATTGCTAGTTTATTGGCAACCGTGTAGACGGCCTCCTTTTGTCGTACACTCTGTGTACTTGGACTAGTTGGGTATACCTTATAGACAAGTTTTGTTCGTGAGTGTGGCCACTGTAGCTCTAGGCTGTAGCTATTTTGCCCTAACTGGGGCTAATTATCTCCGTTTAAGAGGGACTAGCTTAGCGCCTCCTCACTGTGACTATGATGTTAACTCACTATTAAGTGTCATAAATAACGTTTAGTTGCTTAGTTGCTAGATACCGAAGTAGCTAGGTTTCTTAAGAACTTAAGTGAGCACAAGCTAATGGGTTGATGGTCTTGTTATTTGGGGAGAGACATTAAATAAAGCGAGCTCTTTCTTGAGGTCAGTTCAAGGTATTTTTTAAATGTTTATAATTACTGACTCGCCAAATGCCCATTTTGTTTTTATGGGGGGAGTTGTAGGTATTGTCTTATCGGGACCCTTTATGATCCTGAATATTTATCCCAAACAATAATTGGCTTTAGCTAACTATCGTTGGCTCATTTTCCTATACCCACAGGGCTCATTATACTGGAAGTTTTGTTTTCGAGTTTATTATGTATTTCTTTATATATTTGTTGTGATATTACACTCTACAATCACATTATATTTATTACAAAAGACAACGGAAACCAAATGAACAATCCCTAATGTAATATACTGTACTCTGTTATATGGCTCATTAATAAAACTCTGTATTCTTTGTATTTCTTTGTGTGCTTGTTACTTTCTCTAAGCCTTTAGGGAGGTTACAATTATAAGTTCCATGGACCTCATAGAATTATACATAGGATCTAGAACTGGACACACTTGATATAGAGTATCACTCCCGCAATATGTATCTTTATTTTAATCGTATAATCTTTCTTGCCTATCTTTCAGAGTTTATTCGTGATATTTTTTACATTTTACGCCATTATTTTTGGTATTTTAATGTTATTGTTTACCATTAAAATATATTTATTATTTCCTCAGAATATAAAATGAAACCATGTTCCATATAATAGACTAAACTTCTAATGATGGTGATATAAAGGGTTTGATCATCGTCGGTTGTTTTGAGGATGGGGCTTTATTCATATTTTCCCCTATATCTTCACACAAATATGGGTGCAATACCTATAAACTCAACCTTTCTCATCTTTAAAACATTAGCGTTGTTTGTATCCATGGTAAAATCCTTAATGGGGTGAGACGAAGTGACATGAAATAAAAATATTTATCTGTATTATTTTTGTTTAATTGAATTTATATTTAGTCCTTAGAAAAAAAGAGTTAATTGATTAAAAATATATTTTACAAATATAATTTAACTACTGTTAATAGTATGGCCTATACCAAGGGCTCCCAAAAATGTTAGACTAAATGGGCCCTTACCAAAGAAACAAGACATGCTCTAGCCCTTATAAAATTGTTTACATAAATTAATGCAACCACTGGGAAATTCAAATTTTTGCAAGAACTTCTTAAAATGCCCACTATTCTGCATTTCCTTTCGAACCGAAAGTCGTTCATTTGTTGTTATATTTTAGGAGGTATTTTTCGACAGTTCGTAGTATTCTTCGTCTGAAAATATACACATAGTTATTGATTTTTAATATTATCTTAGATATGTAATCTCTTTATTTTCAGCAATTTGCATGTAAATGTTATGTGTGAAAGGTTATCAGGTTTAAAGCTCATTAACGTCTCATAGATCAATGTTATAACCACACCAAGGTTATCAAGTATAGATATAAAATTTCGCCATCCATACCGATTTATTCTAATAGTAAAAGCATGAAACTCCTATTAAATAATATATTTTATCCCATTCATGTTCTCTACGTTTGATGTTAGCATCCTCGCTACCCCCACCTACACAAATTATCACAAAAAGGCTGTTGATATCCCATCCACACTGCAATGAGTAGTAGAATACAGCTCTTTAGTTTGATAATGATTTTAATATACTCTATTCTTTATTTTTCCCCATAAGAATAAGTTTAGGTGATATTAACGAATCGTAGGTGCTACAATGTATTTTCATTTAATCATCCGAAAAACCCATACTACAAGTAATTCATGGAGTTCTTGTCAAGTCTAGTTGATACCTGCTGATAACTACTGTGCTCTTCCATGTCGATAGTTTCTTGATTCAGGTGTTTAGCCCCAACGGTTATTTTCATTGGCAGAATTAGATGAGCATCTGCCCCTTGTTGTTTGTTTTCCCCAGCCCATGCCGCCCTGTGATCTTCTTGTCCTTCTACAATCACTCTATTTAAACTGGCCACGATAATGGTGTTTACCTTCACTCTTGCCTCATATTGAATACTTATTTCGATTACTTTATAAATTCATTCTACCTAGACACTAACTTTGTTGATTGTTGGTATGTACACTTGTATTCTCAAATATACACAGGCTCAGTATTTAATTCAAAAACCATTAATCTATTACTTGGATATATTACCATGGTAACGCTTTTAAAACTTTTTTTATTCATCTCTATTACAACTTTTTTTTCCCGCTCTTTTTACCTGAATAGAACATTGTATAATCTACAGAAAATATTTTATCTTGATATATCCAACGGATCCAACCAATAGTGTTCACATCATGCTTTCCATTTATATTTTAAAATGTTTGAGTTACCCTTCTCATATTCCTTAAATTCCATGTTCCTATGATGAAAATGAAAGTTTTATTTGATTACTATACTCTGTTGATCATTACCCCTGTAGTAGTCTGCACCCAAAGACCAGATTTTTTTTATCACAGGAAGAGCCATCATTGATTTTGTTCCCTCAAAAACTGTTTTTTTTTCAGTGAAGGGTTAGTGTGGCAGTTTTACCCTTTTCTATCCACAATTCAGCACCATGGATGTGTTACAACTCCATGTGGCTCATGGCTGTCTATCTCGAACCATATCGAGCATACTTCTATATGTGCCTCAAAACGATCCTGATACTGCTGCTTATTGATACCAACCACGTAACCCTGAGCAAAGGGACGTGATATATTCCCAGTCACTGGGTCCTTAGAAAACTTAGCTGCTACTAGCCTTACTACAGCCGTTAATCCGCTACAATGTTGATGACTTATCCCACTAAGCTACGTGGCACCGCCTGTTTAGTTTTATACATGTGGACTCAGATAAAGCGCTCACAATCTGGTGTCCCATGGCCTGTGTTAAGGATCATGTGTGAGTCCATGATCTTAGGTATAATTATAATATATGGCCCAATAGCTGCCAGTAGGGCCAAATAAATTATTTCTATCATTGCAGATGTGGTATATTTACAATGGCATTTTTACTTATTTCTTACTACTGTAAAAATAATTAAAATGAGGATGAATTGAGGGATGTAAATTGTTGTGATTGATAGATATAATGACTAATGATTAAATAACGTTTTATTAATGGTTAATAAGTATCATTATTTTTAAAGCATTATTACATCCTTATATTGAAATTTCCTCCCTAAAAATAACCACAACTTCTAATATGAAGTTATCGTGTTATCAATATGTATAATTACCATCAGTAGAATTCTTTACACATATTTATTTAAAAGGGTTATTTATGTTAAAACAAATACATTTTCAACAAAAATTTATTTTATATTTTGAAAAGTCGATTTTGGCAGAAGCAAGGTCGTAATAATCCGCCTTTCACATTAAAAAACTAACAAAGAAAATATCAACAACAGCTTGACAAATTAATATATAGAGCAAAATGGTTTGTTAAAATAGCCCAAGTCGAGCATCAAAACTGTCCGAGTGTAATAGAAGTTTAATTATGTCAGTTTGCGCGCCTGTGTGGGTATTGCACACACGATCCATCATGGTGGGATGAGCTCTTAAAGTGGCCTTTTCTGCTCGTCAATATCATAATGGTCGGGGATGGTCCCTAGAGAGGAGACCATAATTAAATTACAAGGGATGATGAGAAGAGTTTGGGCTGGTTAGACGAGTGGGGGGAAGTGATGGAGGGGTGAAGCTCGTTCCGGTTGCTTTGTGATACTTTGTTCATCGTCATCCCTGGGGCTTTTTGACCTCAAAATAGTTGTCCTTTGAGACAAAATATTCAATTTATTAAAAAAAATATATTTGTGAATGTTTTAAAGTAAAAGATAAACATCCCTAACACACTAGATCATACTTAAAAGGGATGATATTTTTTTATATAATATGTAGTTTTTACTATATAACTATTTACTTTAATCGGGTATGCATGGATGCTTTTATGATAGGTTTTTAAATTCCATGAAAAAAGTCAAAATAATGTTAAATTTTTAATTTGAACAAAAAATACAAGAGCATCTTAACTTAATCTGTGATCCACTGCAAACCTGGTTATTTAGAAAAGCAAAAAAAATAAAAAATAAAGCAATTTTGCTCCCAACTACGATGACTTTTTGACTTTTTATTATTAAAAAGTTTCAATAAGCTCTAGAATATTTGGCGCAATTGGGGAAAGACAGGTTGGATTCAAATTAAATGATGAACACTGTGCATCCACGTTAACAATAAAATCCGTTAAATATATCAAATTATTATTAATATGTGTTCTGTCTTACAAAACGTCCATTCCTTTTGTAAGTGACTTTAGACTGCCAACGCACCTTGACCTCTATCTCCTCTTTAAGCTCTCAGAATTTTGTTCTTTAATTCAAGTCATTCAATATTTGAATAAACATTTTTCCTAAACCAAATTTTACCTTCAAACCTGCCTTTTATGACGTCATGAAAAAAAAAAGTTTAATATTTTTCCTATTCAGTTTGTTTTGTACCAAATAATCTTAAACGAAAGGTGGTTTTCACACCCACATTTATTATGACTTACACATTTGACATTTTGTTTATTTAATCTGATTTTCTAAAGTCTTTTCCCAACCAATGTCAAATAAGCTTACTTATTAAACAAGTTGTGGGCTTCATGGAGGTTTTTACTATATTTATTTTTACTTTATCACTTTCTTACAGGTAGAGAGAGTATGGTGATCATCAAAAAAATTGAACTTAAGATTTTGATGAATCTTGACGTTTCATGATCCCCCGAATCCAAAAAAGTGGTTTTTGACTTTCCGTCTGTCTGTATCTCCAACTAGAGCCTAATCTACTTTACCAATCAGGCTAAAACTTGGTATCTAGGTGTTTCACAGGGCTACCTTGAGGTATTTTTGGAATTGTATATCTAACCCTAAAATTAAGGGTAACTTACTAAAGGGCAAAAAGAGAAAAAGGCAAATTTTTCAAAATAAGCCTCATCTATTTTGATTAAATTTCATTTCTTAGCATTTATAAATATTACGAACAAAATGGCTTCCCTTAATATTTTGGTAAAATAACTTTAAGGGCTCCAGTTTGATGCATTTATTATCTTTTTTTTATAATATCTTCTAAAGTATTTGAGATATGAAATTACTTATCGTTACAAATATGTAGATCTCTTTATGATACCAATATTTTTAAGAAACATATTTTTATAAGACCAATAACTTTCAAACTATACGTAAATATATATATATATTAACTTTTCGAACACAAAAGGCAAAAGTGTTGCGACCGCAAAAGAAAATCTAACCTGAAATGTTGATGGATGTCGACGTATCAAAACTCCCCGAACCCTAAAAAGTGGTCTTTGCAATGACGTCTGTCTGTGTGTGTGTTTAAAATAAAATTAAGTGTAGTTTAAGAAAGGATGAAAATAGAAAAACTCGATATACTCGAAATTTACTCTAACGATTTTGATTAAAATTCGTATCTAGGTGTTGATCAAGATTATAAATAAGCTGGCTATTTTCATATTACTATGAAAATTACTTTTAGGATACTTTACAGAAGCAGTAACTACCGTATCTCCACAAATGTTTGAGATACTATATAACCTATCATTGCCAAATTGTAGAACTATTAAAAATAAAAAACCTATATATGAAATATATTTATATAAATCCAACAGTTTCTGAGATATTGGCAGATATATTAATACCATTTTGTGACCTTTAGTTGTAAAGAGATACTACTTACGTTTTAATGAAATAGTCCTCCAATGCCATTAAGTAATTAAATATAAGTAAGTCTCTAAAAGTTAATGTTGTTTTTCCTTAAACCTCTTAGGATAAATGTTTGTACAACAATTATCTATATCCATTTTAGACTCAATAGTTAATATTTACATCTATTATTGGTCAAATTTCATAAATGAGGAATTTAATAGCAATGCGATGGTATGAAGAATTGCAACACATAATAAAGTGTTGAAAATTTTAACTGGAATTTTAAATTTTATTACGAAGTGTTGACCCTTGTGGAGCCAACATTGATCTTTTTTTATCGGTCCAAACACACAAATGAGGATATTAATACTTTAAAAGCAAAATTATAAATTTAAAACCTGGATTAAAAAAAAGTTTTACATAAGTATAGTGCAATTTATGCTTGGGGTTTGCTATTATATATTATCTCGTTCCACATATATTACTAGTTTTGAGTAAATATCTCCATTTTCAAACAATAGAGCGAGAAAATCCGTGCGTAATTCCGTAACATATATATCTAAATATTTGTAGATAAAAGGATATTATATATATATATATATATATATATAATATAAATGAGTAAATTAAAAAATATTCAAATATGGTGTAATATATATTCCTTCTTATTATCTAACTATACTGTTAAGGTTCCAGTGTTTTAACTTTTATTATGTTTTAAATATAATTTTTTACAGGACTACTGTATTTATTCATATTGACAGGTCCTCGATTAAAAAATTATTTTTCTAATTTTTACCATGGAATTCTATTCTTTAATTGTTTCTGGTATTTCTTAAAGATTTCATCATCATATGATTTTTCTAAACATTTCCTTTGTCAATCTTTCATAATAATGTCTTTTAGCATCTGAGTATTTTAACTTTTTACTGACAACCTTAATTGTAACAAACTACGTTCGTTACATCTCTCCTTACTAAAATTAATATGAATATAGCAACAATATTTTAAGTTTTATAATATCTTTCAAAGCTATATAGCATTACCTAATTTATAATACATGGACAAAGTCCTCTCTAAAACTATTAAATATATTTTTGTGACTCTAGCTAGACACGCCTTCTTCAGTGGTCGATGCTTTAAGACGTACTCTCACGAGAATAAACTGAATATAGCAATAAGACGGGTGTTCAAATCCCGATCGACGTACTGGTACTAAGGTGGATTTTATTAAATGATTTTCCATTCTCCTTTCACACAAATGCATGTAGAGTTTTTCTAGTTTAAACTCTTTTCATTCCATTAACATTTTCATAGCGTATGTATAACATCTGAATAGGTAGTAATATTCTGCGATACTATTAAAGTAAACAAAAATAACTAAGCACATCCAAACAGCATATCATTCTTTTTATGATGGTTAGAATTATGATTTTTTTAACTATCTCAAATCACTATAAGCATTTCCATCTCTTTTTTTTTTACAGATATACTTTCTTTAGAATACTTAAGTAACAAAAGTATTTTAGCGGCTGTTACTGAGTGTTAAGTACTAAACATTTTCTCTTAAACTTGTATAATTATATATATATATAAATCTCTGTGTGTATATACATATATACATCATCATCATACTAATATTATAAAGAGGAAAGATTTGATTTTTTGTTTGTTTGAAATGAATAGGCTCCGAAACTACTGGACCGATTTA
>CABFVX010010107.1:0-15414 GCA_902151425.1 Timema shepardi | reverse complement strand
TGAAGGAAGGGTTTGGTAATCAGATAAATCTGTGCCAGGACCGAGGATTGAACCCCGGCCGCCAGCACAAAAGTCTGACACCTTACCCATAGACAACCAGGTCACCCACTTCAAATAGATTCTTGGGAATCTGATTTATATTTAACCTAACTTACATGTCACCCGCCTGCACTCTGGCATCAAACTGACGAGTGCCACGATATCTCGCCACAACAGTGACATCACTGCTAAGAAAATAGTGAAAGGACGTTGGCTATTTCGTAAAGTCTGACAACGTATTTCCTTCCCAATCCCCCTCTCCATCATATAGTTCCGTCTCTGAGTGCACGTGATAATGTTCTTGGACTAGATAGTGCCATGTTTAATCCACGTCGATACTCAAAATATAACCCACTTCAGCGAAATAAGCGACGCTATCTCAAGTAGATGTAATCTGCGTATTTTTCTAAATTCTCTTTCGATTTAAATACTTTGTCTTTTTTCAAAACTACCTTTTAGACACTTGATGGTTAATCTGTTTTAAATATTGGCATTAAGCTAAAATATTTTGTTGAAACGTAACTATAAGACTATTATGGAGTAATTTCATTTTGGCTTTAAATCCTTTGCGGATAACCATATCTCTGAAACTTGAATTTAAATATCGTTAATTCCATCGCCACTTGGCGGTATATTGTTCAACTAGAGTTGTTAAATGGACTCTTGCCATCTTTTAGTGATGTGTAGGCATGGAGTCGGTACTTTGTCAATATTTATCTCACCTTTCATGCCATACCATCCCTCTGTTTTGAAAGGGTAAGAGAGAGGCAGTGACTTCGGGCAAGAGAAGTTGTAGGTCGGATGCCGCAATTTTACCAGATATCAGCCGCTCTTTCCCTTCTCTCCCCTCCGAAATCTATGACGTCACAAATAAGAGCTACACTAGCCAGAGCAACGGGATGAAAGTCGGACAAATACAGACTTTCAACCGTCATTAAATGGACTAGTGCACGTCTTGTAGCATGTCACTTAATTCAAATGACATCTACAAACTGTAATCTGCACCAAATGATAAAATAATATAAAGGAATCCGAAGAAGAGAATTAAAACTGATATATTCTAAAATAATATAATTTATATTCTACTCACATTATGTGGATATTCCCAGATTAAATTAGCATGCTTTCACCAACTGTTCTGCCAGTATGGCGGAGTAGAAGGCGTGACGGTTTCAACGGCCGTCTAACCCCTAGAACTCAACATTGAGACAAGACCTGAATATCGCTGGTCCGATGCCGCAAGCTACGGACACTACTCCCCTGGCGGAGCTCCTTGGCACCTTCTTTCTCCACGGCTCCCCCTCCCCTTGCCTTTTCTTTTTCCTTGTATACATGCCCAATTTGCTAGTCAGAAAAAGAGTATATAATGGGTGAGCCCTAAGATACTGCTGACCGCGATGGTTGGGACGTGGGTGTCACTGCTTCGACACTGGGGGAATCTTGTTTATTGATCCGAGTCCTTCTGACTCGGCGAGATAGAAAAGTAAACACAGTCTTATGGACTTAGTTTAATTTGTCGGAATGACAATTATGTTTCCAAGTCTTTATGACTTCACTATATGTCATCGCGCCGTGAACGTCATGTTCTCGTGTTCAAATTCTGTTTGGCTCCAAGCAGGTTGTCTAGTGCCATTATTTGAGGACCTAGCTAGGTCAGTGTCTCACAGCATTCTTGTTGCCACTCCATTCTCTGTGTTACTATTTAGGGTGCGGAACACGGTATAGTTTCATGTAGTGGCCCGCACGGATAGTATTTTCTTTCACCCCTTGGTTAGCGCTTCCTTTGACTATGTACTTAATGTTGGTGTGTACTAGATTGGACGAATACCCCATGAAGTGGGTAGTGGTATAAATGTACTATTGAGTGCTCTGGCAGTACCAAGTTGGAATAGACCGGCCATAGTACAGGTTTGTATGGACACCTGTTTGTCAGACATCTTACCGTTTATTATTTTGGATATCGTCCCTTTGTCTAGTCAAGCTAGTTAGCTTGGCCAACTTTTAGCTTAATAACTCTAAAACTATAGGATTTGCAGTTATATTTTTACTAGTAATTAGTTCACCATGTTTGCTGTTTAGACTCTTCTGGCGCTAGCCCGGCTGTCTTGCAATCCAATATCCACCATTAACTTAACTTCCATTTGACTGTTACTGTGTCGTCTTGGACCCGTTCTGTTCCCGTGCTACGGGTAGTTCCTATGTTTTTGGAGTTAAGCCCGATCATTAAATTTTATGGCCCCATATCACCTTTTTATGTTATTGGTATAATAAATCTATTTTTGTTAACTATATGTTATGTAGAGCGGTAGAGTGTAGCACGCGTGTTACGGTCACTGCCATGTATTGGANTTTTTTCAAACCCACTGATGCTTGAATTGCATTCAAATGATTACCAGGAGAATATTTCTGCAAATATCAAATAAAATGATTACATATCTTCAATCAAAGGCAAGCACCGCAATGCTATGGAGATAATTTAAGGTTAAAATACCATAATATATGGTAAATTTTGTGTTAGCTCATTAAAGTGATTTTAAAAGGAGGCCTAGTTCTCTAGTGATTAACATTATTATATTTGTTTGTGTAAATTCAAGATATGTTTAGCTACCAGAGAAAAGTTTCACCTGGACTTGTTTTCCGTAAAGAAGAATTTTGGTGATCCCGTCCCAATTCATTTATGATCGTCCAGATCATCTTGCCTCATTCAGAACTTTTGATTTAACTAAATAAAAGCATATTTTGTCAGCTATCTAAAGTGAAATATTTAAATCCAGAGATATATATTTATCTTTGAATTATAGATTCTCAATGAATTGTTATTTGAATGTGTGATAGTATTTTGGATATAATTATATAAATAAACTTCCCATATTAAACTTCAAATTTATTCAATAGTATTATTTTACACAATAATATAAATTTGCTAGATTATGAATAATTTTTATATTTCAATATTTCTGTGTAATTTAAAATACATTATTTTTCTTTAGGCAATGAAGATTTAATCTAAGTATTATTCTATTATTTACCAAGAACGCTTTAGGTAGGGTTTTTTTTTCTTGGAATGATAATATTGAATAATAATCACAATTAATGTTAATTTGGGCTGTTCTTATTTAATACCTTTCATATCATCTTACTAAATGTGAGTTGGTTGTCCTGTTGAACACCCAGTGGTTCTGAGAAAAGGAGTCATTGTGACACTGCTGAGCTAGATCATATGTTCAATTTTTTTTCTTAGGTAAAGCTTAAGTGGGGCGCACACAATAAATATAATAACTATTATAATTATATAGTATTACCTGCTTCAGTGGCCCAATGGTCTAAGAGTTTTTTCACACGATACAGTTTATGTCATAAGAGTTTCTATCATTTGTAACAATATTGTGACTTGAACCAATATATTGTATAAATATTTCAAAGTCTTATATCTTATAATAAATATCACTTCTTACTTTAAACTTTAGAATTTTTTCTTTTTTTTTCCCATGTAGAACACTGAACACATTCACAGTTTCAGAGTAGTATTTTGTGTGAGGCCATACCATATTTGGGCCGACACAATATTATCGGTGTTAGCTTCACTCGCCATTATTACTTTGACTACCCATCACCGAGTTATTACGATAATAAGACAAACACAGAGGCTACAAGACGACTGTTTACATAGTTGGGAGCTAGGCGTAGTTCCCCAAATGTAATAATTGCAATGACCCTCAGAACATATTCGCATTTTTCGATGGACTGGTGGGTTGTTTACTATTAATTGTGGTATGTTCTGCTGCCGTGCTCCAAGATGTCGGGATTTATACTGTAACATTAACTTGTACTGCTAATATCACAATGTTACTACCCAACCCAAATAAACTTATACTCATAGACATCCGGCATTATTAAATATCTCAATCTTGCTTGTCTGATATAGGTGCTCTACTCACTCATTGTATCTTCCGGACTAGCGTGACATCCATAACCAGCCTGTTCACACCAAATGCTAGAATGATGAGAAGTTATAAACAAGCCATGGATGATGCAGCGACATGTTCCAATAAAGGAATCCAGAAATGCTCAGATTGGGCTGACTGAGTCACAGAAGGATCACTCGTATTCTTGAACTGGTCTACGTGACCGAGTGAACGTATTTGTAGTCTGCAGCCGCTCACCATGTGTCTGGCGTTCAGCTAACATTGAAGACTATTAAATCCAACACTTTCACGAGAAGTCCTATTCAGGACTAGAACATTATCTAGCCAGGATGGCTATAAATATCTATTATTGATTATATAAACTCTATTTTCCACCATGGGTTTGATTATCTTGAAGACTTAGGTTTATTATGTAATTGAAATCAGTCAGTGAGGGCATCTGTAATTTTTTGCTAAAGGTTTTATTATTGAAAGTAAATTCTGTTATAGAACACTTAATATTTCCTATTGCCGCTTATGCGCTAGTATCTTTGTAATTTCTTGATATGTTCGCGTAGCCACAGTGTTTTTAATTATTTTCCTGGCTTGAGTTTTTGTAGTTTAAATGTTAATTTTTATTGCTCGTGTGGTTACCAGTAATTGTTTAAATTCTTTAATTTGATAATGTTTCTTTTATAGGTTATTTTTGTAGACGTATCTTATTTGGAGTAAATATTAAAATAACTTATTTTTGTTGGTTAGTAAGGTTTTGACTTTAAAATTCGCCGATTCTTTTATTGAGAAATTACAAGTATTTTAACGTAACAATGCTTTGTTTTCTATTCTAATATTAAATATTAAAATGCAAGAATTTTGTCTAATTCTTTAAAAGTGTCGAGGGTAATACTTCCACGAGGGTTTGAATTTTATTCGAGAAGTCAAAACTTTGTGCTTATAATAAATATCTGATTAGATATTTAAATTTGATTTTAAATTTGTTTTGTCTGTATACACAGTGGTGACTCAGACGCGTTGTGAACCATTTAAAAGAGGCTCTTTAAGCTCTTTGTAATCATTGTAAGGTTAAATTAAGGTTATTATATTGAATAAATAACTCAAATATATCTTAAATTTGCTTATGTTTTATCTTTTGTAATAATAATTTCCTTAGTTTCCATCACACTCTTTTAGGCTAGTAATAGCCTTTAGATTTTAGGCGTAGGGTGAGATTGGTACAGTAGTGCCACGAACATAACTCATTTGCAATTTGCTGTACACGTATGCTTGAACAGTTTTGCTCTCCCAGCGTTGTACGTTGAAATTTTGAACATAATTTAAATGTACTATCATAGTTTTCCGAATGTAAGTTTATAAGGATTTTGTATTACTTTTGGTTCAAACAAGCTATATGTGCATTTTGGATGATAAGTTTCCTAACACCTGTATGTATACAGTCCATTTTTATTTCTATTGATAATGGCAGCAATATTCAATATTTTATTCCTTTAGTTTCTAACCTCTCACCATCTTTCTTGCCACTCTTCTTGTTAAGCCACGTCTATATAATCCGTATTCGTAAACCGTTCTTCCTACCAGAATTCTCCTAGTATAAGCTAGCTATCTTATAGGATAAATGGGGTGTACAATGAAACACAAAACACGAATCCGAATTTGAATAATTTAACTAATTTAGTAATGTAACCACATGACCTAAATTGGGAGGCGTGTTTGTATAATATTGTAGTGTTCTGGATTATGAATGACAAAACGAGTATTGCACGGTGTTATGATTAGCTAGTAAACAAATAGTATATAGGAGCTAACCACATAAACAGAGTGTCATCATTCCAGAGGGGGAAACCAGGCCAGGTGGTAGATTAAAGAATGGTGTGTTCTGTGCTGGCTTGTCACCATAGAGTCTAGGAGGGCACTCTGCCCATTTTGGGAGCTACTTGGGTTAGGACGCTGGCACATCAGTACTTGTATTTGAGGACTGCCAATCGAGCCCAGGGTACTGGGGTTTGAGAACCGTGCAGGATCACCTAGAATTCAGGCAGGCCATTGACATCAAATTTGTAATATACATAGTTGTACTGTACTAATAAAATCATAAAATCCAAGTCGAATGTCAATCACTAATCCACACAACCATTTATCCACTCACCCCCATATCCTCAGCCATAACACCTAATGACCAGATCTAGGCCCACAGCAAGTAACGCCAAAGGTGACATTATAAATGTGTGTTTTATTGAGTATTTTAATTTACTGTGGTAATTTAATATATCCTATTTATGAGGTAGTTTATTTATGATTTAATTTAATTTCCCTAATAGTGTAAGTCAGATAAAAATGAATTTATTATAATTTAATAATAATATGCAAAAATATCAACATCTATTTAGGAGAGTTCTCCAAATAATAACCACATTGTTATCCATTGTAATCGACATTAATTATCGAATTCAAAATTGTTATGGAAACTAGAAATTACACAACGTATAGCAATTTTTGTTCTAAAATGAAATCGAATGACAAGTTAAACCATCAGTAGGGTATCATGTTGAGGACTACGTTTTCTAAAGCTATTCAGTCTCACTTCAGGGGGTTATCACTACTAAGGAATAAATCACAGTCAGCAACTAATTATTCATGCAGTAATCCCAGTTTGGTTGGAAGGGATATTATCAATCCTTGTAACTTGACAATAGCAGTTAAGTATTTCAAATAATTACTCAGCTCGAGTAACTTGATGACAGAATGTATCAGCTTTGTTAGATTGCATTAGTTGTGCAATTATTTACTATGTTTGCTATTACAGACTGAGTGGAGCTAGGCCCTGTTTTAGTTAAACCATTTGACATTTCATCTGTCTGTCCGTTTATTCATAGATTACTGCCAAATTTAAGCTTTGACCTCTAATCAGAAACTAACGTCTTAAACTACGTGAACAACGGGTATTCTATGATTTGTAAAGTACCCTTTATCGCTGATCACCAAATCCAACATTCAATTTACTCTGGGAGACCTTGACCTTAAAACGAGTCGTATGCATCCATAGAGTAGGGAGGAGAGCAGGCGAGGGGTGCACCATTGACTATCTACTCATTTTAAATTTGGTAGAAACACTTATCTCTCTTGCGTGCTCTATGGAATATTTAGGTGAGGTCCAAGTGGCCATGCAATGAAAGAGAGAGGCACACATATTATATAATTATATAAAATGAAAATATAAATTTTAATATCATATACAGTAAATGGTACTATATTAATTAAATTCCAGGAATTAAAGGCCTTGATATGGACAGCTATTGATTTGAAAACCGTTAATAAAACTGAGGGGTACAGGTGTTCACATCTTCTAGAGGATCGTTCTGTCGTGGTTCTATTTACACATCCAAATGCCAGAATGCAAACCACATTGAACATTGCTATTCAGAAACTGGGTGCTACCGCTACTACTATTGTGGACCTCAACTGGGAAAGTAAGCAGTGCACAGAAGAACTCGGACGGTACATAAAAAATTGTTGGCATCTTCTCTATGCATTGCAAAATTTAATATTTACCCCTTTTCTTTCTTTCATTCATTCATCTAAACTGTTTTTGTATTCTTTAATAATTGATTTATTCAATCAAACATAACCTGTAATCCTTTTTATACTTGAATATTTAAATTAACATTTAATATAGTTTGATTACATGTAGGCCATAGGGTCTACAATTGTCATTTTTTTTTAAATAACATAATAATTGAATACAAATTTGTGAATGGCAGTTATTCGTATCAAATGTTAATACAAATATATTGTTTTTATAAGCCTAAATTAGGTTAACTAGTTGAAAACAATCATTGACTGAGTCAATCAACATATTTGATTGATACAATGAATATAAACTATTTTGGGATATTATTGATGATGATCAAGCCTAGCGAGCGTTGTTTTTAACCAAATATAACATATTTCTCACAAATAAAAGTCTTGTAAACTTACATTGCTACTTTAAATCTAAAGGATAAAGTTCGTTTTTCTATACTAATATTATAAAGAGGAAAGATTTGATTTTTTGTTTGTAATGGATAAACTCAAAAACTACTGGACCTATTTTAAAAATTCTTTCACCAATATAAAGATACATTATCAGCAAGTAACATAGGCTATATTTTATTTTGAAAATTTAATTTATTCCTCATAAAAATGCCGATAGTCACTCATATTTTATGGTAGTCTCTATGATGATTCTTCAATATGTGTGTTGAAAATAATAATGCAGTGGATGGGGGAAGGGGGAAGGGTCAAGTCTCTAATATAGTAAATAAATACAAAGGTAAATCTACTAAGGAGGGATTTCCAGCATTAGTAGGGAAAACGGTGTTTATGTTATAAAATATTTTCCACATCAGTTTTAATTTTTAATTTTTAAAAGAGTTATAATAATTGTTAATCCCAGTGCCATAGCTTAGTTTATATCAAATTACTGCGATGTTAAAATAGGATGACCTAAGGTTTATGTTTCGGGACATTAGTTTTCGGTCCACTATAATTCTACATTGACTCAAACTGGTGTTATAAAATTCTTTGTTATGTAATTTCTAATGGTTTTGTGTTAATACTAGAGCTTTTTTATAACTATTTTACTATACGTTGCATACCTATGAGGAATCGCTGCCACTTGGTATTTTCCCGTAAAATTATCTCTGAATCAATAGTGATTAGTCAGATTTAACATAATTATTTTGAAGGATACATCTCAACTTCAGATATTAGGATCGAAATTGAAACTTTTAACTAATCTAAATTATTAACCAGCTTTATTATTTTTTTATATTAAATATTTGAAAACAATACAGCTAGTGAAAAGGAAATGTTAAAACAATTTTTTTTGTCACTAATCCACGTCTTACTACCCGTTCAAGCTATACACATATGTATTCATTATGATAATGTGTTAAGGATTAGGAAGGTTGAATTAGGAGGAAATGTACCCACATTTGTGTGAAGGGAGAGTAGAAAAACATTTATAATAAACAACCCTCAGTACACCCGACCAGAATCAAACAACCCTGCCAACGGCAGTTCAGTATATTTCGAGAGTGACGTCTTATAGCATTCAATCAGTGAGGTAGATTTTAAAAATATACATTTCTGTGGTCCATAATATCTAATATTATGTATTCTAGTGCTAACTGAGGTCACATTATAACTGCGAATTTCATAGGGTCAGTTCACGGCCGTTACAGTGCAACACTGATGCTACACTCATTTGTTTGTGTCATGGCGGCTGCGCACTTCAGTTGCTTACAATGCTTTCTGGCGCACAACAATACTTGTATTACACATAATTATACTACATATAATAAATGTCAAAAAGTATAGATTAATCTAATGAATGTTTACTCGTATTTGACAGGGTTAAGCATGACATTTTAAAATGTAATCAAGTTATTAGGCTCTTCCTAGCAACACCGCCTCATGGACTCAAACCACGGGCTTAAAAATATTACACACGAGGAATATTGGACCACTTTCACGAATTAAAATAATTTGATTAAATGGTGACAGGTTAAACAAGGGGAGGGGGGTGATATATGAGTATTTAAATATACCTCTTCTTAAAGCTAAAAAATGTTTGTATAAAAATATTATATTACAGAAATGACATGTACCGTGCCAACAATGATTTATTTAATCATCTTGTTAGTCTATTAAAAGGGTAGGGTGTGTTAAATTATTACATTATTCATTTATTTGAGTTATAGTTTTTTTTATGGCGAATTAAAATTAATCTTAGGAGAAATGATTTATTTCTCAATAAGAACAACGTCCTTAGACAAACTGTGTAAATTTCAAAGAGAAAAGATTAATATGTTTAATCATAATTTAATTTGGTGGATAAAGAAAGAAAATACTCCTCTCCTATGACTGAGTACCTACTATCATATCCAGATATTGTTTGATTGCAGGTTCTTATCTCGCCTAGCTGATCTGGTGTGTGTACAGGGTGAGTTTAATAGTAGTGTGGAGAAAATAGCAGATGACGCTAGTGTGCCAGTGTTATCTCTGGGTTGCTGTCTCCATAGCACGCTACAAGTACTCACAGATCTCATGACGCTTCAAGAGCATTTTGGACGTTTAAAAGGCCTACGTGTTGGATGGGTGGGCCCTGCATGCCCATTACTCAACACCTATCTACTGCTACTGCCCCGATTCGGTGTGGATATGAACTTCTCGAGCTCTCCATGTGCAGAGCTTGGAAGTTCTCCCCGGTGTCTAGATGGTGCTTTCAAATACTGCAAACATCATAATACCGAGTTGAAGGAGTTCTATACAGTAGCTGAAGTTATTCGGGGGTTAGAAATTGTTTGTTTGAGTGGTTTTTTTTTAAAGATTTAACTAGAGCTATAGCTCGTTAAGGAAAGCCTCTTTATAGTCTACAAATAATGTTCAAACATTTGAGGCAGTTGTGATTTGTACGAGCTATGAATCACCCACCCCTTAGATACGTACGGAACTACGACTATATTAAGAGAATAATAATTATATAATTTAGGTATACTAAGGCACTTCCCACTGTATTCCATTCAATATGATTCTTATTAGATACTGGAATGTGGTATGGCCGTTGTAGAGACCAAATTGAAGAAAACTAAATTGATAAATTCCAGTACCAATTGGAAAAGTAGTTTTAGGGCAGTCTTCCGGTGCAACCTCACATTGCCAATACCCACTTTAAGGTTGAACGAATAAAATTGCGTCGTACTCTAGAAATTATCCAATATTAAATCTATGCATGGTAAAAGTATGATGTAATTTACACGGTGTAAATTTATACAAAAATGCAACACACCACAATTTTTTCGCACAAAAACTACCGGTAAGCAATATGGTAAAGAGATATACTAATTAACCCATCTGTCAGCATCCTCTGTAATGCCTTTTCTGCTTTCTCTTTGCAATGAATTGGCGGGTAACTTGTATTAATGCGATGTTGTAATACTTTAATCCAGCCGTAGTCTCCCTTTCATTTTGACACTGTTACACGGTTGATATTTATAAAAATTTTAGCTTGCTCTAGCTACACCCGCGATAAGTGTTTACCCACTTCCATCTAGTCAAACTCTTCAGCCGCTGGTGTTTCTTCAGACGTCTCCATACATACAACACTATACGCACTAGCTAGTCCTACATATGTATCCATACGCACATTTATTAGATTAGGAAAGGGATTCCATTAGATTACTGCACTCTCGGTTCCCTGAATGACAGAGCGATGCATCAATAGACCCAGCTTTTCTTCACAATCCAAAATCCATGCTAGGCTTTAATACTGTATTCGTATCAGAGCTGCAGGGTATTTTAGAACATGAACTCGACAAGCTAGTTAGGTTAGTCCTGGGATAGTTACACTAGCACACGTTGCAGCCTGCACTGGCTGCGGGCATAGCTCTGGAATGCGTTCGCAGCCAATCTCTATATAGCCCTCCGTAGGATGAATCCGACAATTAGTACTGCAGATAAAGCTACATCAAAGCTAGTTATTCTTCTGATAAGCTACTGCACATTCTCACTTTGATTTTCAAGGATGAGTTGCCTACCTCAATTTGCATCTTCTCCATTCCAAGGATTTGCAGTGGCGCAGAATCTGCCTATGTCACTTTGGTGGACATATATATGTCACTTTGGTGGACATATGTGTGTGTGTGTATTTTTATATATTGATGATGTGTGTAATTTTAAAACCAAGCAACCTTAAACTTTGTATACATATTTATGAAAACTTAAATATGGGCAATTATGGCCTATTTTTACTTTTGAATATATTTTGAACCTGATGTCTTAAATCTCGATAACACACGTTTGGATGGATTCTAGGCCAAATAACCTTCGAGGGTTTACATTTAGTATGCATGCTTCAGTGGCGTGTTCTACGGGTATGCTAGTCCTGCACCATATTCCCATAATGATATGGACTGGTTTTTTTTAAATTCAATATTGTTTGGGATAACTGTGTAAATAATAAGGTTTAAACTGTTAATAAATATAAACAAAACGAATTATTAATTTTAGAATTAATATTGGTTCATATTACAAGAATACTGTGTTTTAAGTAATTCTTCTTCTACTTGAAAACCGTAAGGCAAGCTAGTGAGGCTCTAATGACCTTGCCCAATGTCTGGGGGGGTTGCGACACATTCCATTCCGCTCGCCCACAAATAATTGGCTAATGAGTTCAGGTTTTTACACCCCAGAACATGCTGTTCATGTGAAGCAAGCTAATCATTGTGCCAACTATTGAAAAAAGATTCAAGATCACAAAGTGTATTTATCAAGCTAATTTAGTATAGTTTAAGTAAAATTACATAAAATGTAGATAAAATTAATTGTAAAATAATAATATTGTTAATTTTGTGTTTAGCGGTAAACCTTTTGAATATTAGATTTAAGTCAGAAGCCTGGTCTTAAAATATAGCATATACATTCGACACATCTTCAATGCTAAATATTTTAATTATACATAATATTATTTAAATTTATATTAAAATTATTTGTATTGTTTGGGAAGGGGGGGGGAGGTCAAATACCTCTTTTTCCCCTCTCCCATTTGGGTGCACCACTACTTACAGCAAAAGATATGTGTAAATATCTTAGCAATAAGCCAACGGCGTAGCGATAGATTATTAATAGTCCGAGATAATATCCCCTATGTTAGTCAGAGTTTACTCATCTAAATAGCTTCTGGAGCATACATTCTCAAGTTGGGAGACTCGTTTGTTTCCAAGCAGCATTGTGTGAGATAAGTTAGGCTTTAAGAAATAGTTTTAGTTGCAACGTGAGTTGGACAATCCACCTGATTCCCTCCCATCAAGATCTGATGGACACTTGGTCGATGTATCACTTCATTTTACTCTTATTATTATTGTTTGCTTTGAGTATTGCTAACTTTGTGCTTTTAATTATATTAGGCTAATTGAATATGATCTGTCTCTCTTATGCATTCAGAAATCTTCAAAACCACTATTAAACCCGACATTAATATTTACTTCAATTTCTAACCATGCAGATATTGCGTTGATCTGAAGTGTGTTGTGTTTCGATGGTTCATTTAAATTTTAGGACCGCCTTTGTGGTCAGAGATTCTGGCTACGCACCCAGAGGACCCAGGTTTGATTCCTGGTGCTTCCAGATTTTCTGAGAAGTCTTTCCAGATTATCTGGGAAGCAGTGGGTATAGAACGGGGTAGACTCAGCCTCGTCTGGATAAATAAGGAGATACTCAAATAAAGTATTAGTGGCTCCGGTATAGAAATCCGAGTTTAATGGCTGGAGGCGTCGTTTTGATGACCATGCCCACCCTCTATTCACAAGAGTTGGCACTAATACACCAAACAATTTGGTAGCCACTCGGTAGCTTTAGCCGGAATGCGGGCTGACAACATGGAGTTACTTTTATTTTATTTTGAGAGGATGGTAATCATCGTTATGGGTATATTAATAAAGAGAGAATGTGGGAGTAGTGGGGGCCTCAAAATGTTCTAAGATAGTATACGGTTAAGGGGAAATAAATATTCGAGTACCACTGTTCTATAGGCACACATCTTCAAATATTTCCCTTGAAATAATCCCT
Source organism: Timema shepardi (assembly GCA_902151425.1). NCBI lineage: Eukaryota > Metazoa > Arthropoda > Insecta > Phasmatodea > Timematidae > Timema > Timema shepardi. The sequence continues at coordinate 1,846 of CABFVX010010107.1, read as the reverse complement.
TGACGTTTTTGGACAACGGTGGTTGAGGGTCCTTGGCGCCCGAATTTTTAGAGTGCAGCTTACATATTAATTTTCTCAGAACACCGTCACTGACATGCTTAAGGAACCTAATCTCGTGTACACATATTATTTTCTACCATGAACATCTATAAGCTTGATGGTTTTAGCTACCTAGTTATCGGTTTATATGCTAAGAAAATATCAAATAAATCGTTTACACTTATAATGAATACAATAATTATTCGTTTTCTATCTAACCTTTCCACTAAGTAAATTGGTGTCTCTTGAGTGCAAATAGAAATATTGTAACGAGACCACTAACTTCTACCGAGTAATGCTGGGTCTGGCAGCTATTATAAAATCTAATCTGTGAATGAGGGGTCTGTTTCATGTTTCTAGAGCACAAGTGATAGTTACAACTGCACACAATAATCGAACCCTGGCTATCACCGAGAAGGAAGTGGATAATGCTGACCCCGAGTGGGTATTGCTGCACAGTTTACCACGGTCCGGAACTGAAGTCTGTGACTCTATATTCTATAGTGACAGGTGGGATAATCGGTTTGTGTCATTGCCTTGAGTTACGATTTACATTTATCATAGAATGCTTGCCTTTACCTCAAGAGACAGACTCACGGTCGATTAACCGTTATGTTAGATACCGTACACGATTAATATTGGATGAGAAATCGCCTCAAAGTATTGCTTTATGCATTAATCCCCCAAAATCCATTAATTGGGGATCAATTGAATAATTTATCTTGTTTCTAGCTGTTATTGGATTTCCGTATCCGCCCGGAACGTTATGCCTTAAGAAAGTTAAATTGGTATAACTTATTTTACGGAGTGCTTCTGACTAAGGACTTATGAAACAGGACTCTGTGTATAGATTAATATGTTACTTTAGAGTTCTTACAAATTATGAGGACCCTAATGTTATGGACTTTGTATACCAAGGCATACGCTTCCTGATGCTAGATTTGGCCAGACCTGGAACTTTACCATGTGAGAAAAGTTGTGTAAAATTATAGAGTATAATAAGTATATGTATAATATATATGAATATGTAGGCCTATATAATAAGTAGAGTATAATAACTATGTGTATATTAAGATAGAGGTCAAATCTACCCCTTAGAAACAGTCTATACATTAAAAACACTATCCTCTCTCTACTTTATTTTTGTACGCGCCTATTCTAGTAAATATATGCTAAAGTTGTTAAGTACATTTATTGAATTACTATAGCTATTAGACTTTGGAACTTGGGGGGAAGGGGTAGTGTTTTATTATTATTATTTATAATATGAATATATATTTTATTAATTTGCATTTTTTAGATCTTTAGTGTTGAACTCGGCGGCCAACATGGTATGGATGGCTCAATCTATATTCACAAAATTAATGACTGAGTATTTTCAAGAGATACCCATGCCAGACTTTGATGGAGAACACCTCAAACGCACATTGAAGAAAAATATTTGCTGACATACCTATGTGCTTTAGTTTATTAAAGGTCTACTTTAAATACGTTTGAGAAATATAATTTTGAAAATTGAATGCAACATTACGTACATAAATAAAACTGTTATAACGAGCTGTTTAATTTGAAGCTGGTTCTATTATTTGCTTTAAATTAAGTATTATGCACACATTTTAATGTTTCAACAATTTTTTTTGAGCAATTATTCCAAAATACATTAAATCATTATTTCAATTAGTATTAATATAGCAACATAAATATCACTAAAGCTATAATACTGTAACGTGGGGGGGCGCACGTGACCTGGGAGGGTCACAGGCCGTTCACACGTGGACGTGTGAACCACGAATTCTTTTAAAGATAT
>CABFVX010010106.1:0-15416 GCA_902151425.1 Timema shepardi | reverse complement strand
GAACTGATGAGATTCCCAAACACAATTGTAGAGGTCTAGGAGGAACGCCCGTCCGGCAGGGGGCAGTTGGCGCAACATTTCATAATAGATGTCATCCGGGCCAGAAGCTTTGTTGCCCACCTGGGACAGGGTATAGGAGAGTTCTTCATTAGTAAAGGGGGAATTATATTCTTTCCCCCGACATTGGCCAAAATCAATATTAAGGCGCTCGATGTTCCACATATACTCTGCGAACTCGTTAGAGTAGCTCGCAGTGCTAGAAATAGCGGCGAGCATCGAGCCCAATACATTGACAGCCACCACATGGGAGGACACAAGACAACCGATAGACATGAGGGCACGTATATTATTAATTTAATTTTTGCTACTACTTGATTTACGAATATTGTCCCAAACCTTAGTTGTGGGGGTGGCAATTGTAAGGGTTGAGATAAAGTTTCTCCAAGACTCTTTTCTGCTTTCTCGAATAACACGGCGAGCTTGAGCACGTAGAATTTGGAATGACTCCAGATTGTCTTTATTGGGACGTCGATGGAAGAGACGTAGGGCCCTTCGACTGTCAGAAATAGCCAGCCGACACTCCTCGCTCCACCAGGGAACAGGATGGTGGTGCGGATTTGGCGAGGATTTAGGGATGGAAGATCTCACCACCGCGATGACCGTCGAAGTAAAATGCCCAGTCTTAACATCGACGTCAGGATAATGGGATTCACCAAATACGGCGATCTATCACAGTCAGCACGTTTTAGCACCCATTGGGGTATCCGCGTTGTACTGGGAGGATCTTGAAGTGGTGAGAGCAGAATGGGATAATGATCACTGCCGCATAGGTCTGAGTGGACCTCCCAAAGAAAGTGGGCAGCGATCCCGGGACTACATAAGGTTTGGTAGATGGCAGAGGATACACCATTAAAGGTAGAGAAGTGTGTCTGGGTACCGGTGTTCATTAACACCAGGTTTCCCGAGACAAAAATATCCTCTACTATCCTCCCACGGGCATCTGTAAAATTAGACGCCCACACCAGGTTATGCGCGTTAAAGTCCCCCAAGATAATATAGGGGGAGAGAAGTTGTATAAAGAGGGCCTCTAGGGTCCTCTAAGGAACACGCTCTCACGGTGGGAGGTAGAAGCAGTATACAGTTACCTCCAAAAGGAGGGAGACTCTGACAGCAATCACTGGGAGATCAGAAACAATATTAACATTCTTATAGTATAAATTGCTTCGTGCGAATATAGCCACACCTCCGCTAGCCCGATCAAAGGAAGGCTTGTCGGTACGATATACATCGTACCTACGAAGCATCAGGTTGTCATTTGGGTGGAAGTGGGTCTCCTGCAAACACAAGATGGAAGGATGCAGGAAATAAATTTGTTGTTTAATTTCCTCTACACGAGCATAGAAACCTCTACAATTCCATTGTAGTTACGACATACTTTATTAATATGAAATTTAGTTATCCTCACAATTCATTTCAGTATCCTTTAAGAATAAAACATTATTGAGGTCCTTTTTAGGTCCTCTTGCCTTTCCCAGTCTGTCCTGGACCTCCCGCTTCAGGAGAGGCTTTGGTTTGTCTCTGAGAGACTGGGTTGTTAGACCCTTAGGTGAAGGCTTTTTTAATGCCTTCGACGCTTTCTTTATTGTAATATTGTCAGCGGTCCTTCGCTAGTCCTTCCTCAAGGCACCAGTGGGACTCGCCTTAGCGGCCACACCTGTTCCCCAACTCATCACAACCTCCGGAAGCCCGAAGGTGGGTGTGAGAGGCTCAACAAAGTCCGCCTGTGTTTTAGTACCCCGTGGAATTCTCGGGGGGGGTGGGGGTTCGCGGAGGCGGNGTCCCCCGAGGTGGGCTCGGGGGTGTTCCTCGAGGTGGGCTCTAGGGGGTTCCTCGAGGAGGTCTCCTCGGTGGTATAGTTGGGAGAGACGACCGTTGTGGCGGTTTGGCCTCATTTAAAAATTTAGGCGCCATAGAATTTGGCGCGGAATCACTATAAATGTCTCGAGCAGAGAACAATGGCACAGGTCACGATGACGTCTTAGCAAGATTAACTGCGCAATGGCAGTTGGGACAATTTATGTTCTGACTGACAATCCGGCTATATGAAGTTTGAAATACCGGAGCCTGACTGGATACGTAGTCCTTGCGTGACTGGGCATATGAGATCTTCTTTTCGGATTGTATCTCCAGTACTTTTATCTCTACCTTCCATTTCAGACAGGCCCGAGACCAGGCCTAAGATATTACAACCGGCGCACTTTCATTCAGGAGCTCAAAGCACTGGTATCCAATAATAAACCGAGAGGAGCCGGGTTAGTAGCCAAGGTCGTCAACGGAAAGGCCAAAGGCCTCCGTGCAAGATGAATGGCAGGGGGAAGGGAAGAAAGAAGTAAGGAGAACTAAAGTGAAGGGGGGAAGAGTTAAAAAAAGGAGTGAAAGTGAAGGAAGAAGAAAATTACGTGAAAGGAAAGATATAGGATAGGTTTGTCCTGCACAAGGTACGCCCTGCACAGAAGCCTCCCCTTTTAGTCGCCTCTAACGGCAAGCAGGGGTTACTGCGGGACTATTCTAACTCCGTCTCGCAGGGGGGTTCAAGTATTTTATCGCGGTAAAATTGATGCAGCCCGAATTTACACTGAAATAACGTAAATATGTGGCTATCTTGCACGATTGTGTTGTGAATTCAAATATGTTCACTTTTCACAGATCCTATATCCAAAGAAAATATCATACATAACATCTTTGACTAATCAGTTTATACATTTTCCCCAAATCACTCATAGCCCCTAGTTTTATCAAGAGGAAAAGGTGGAAATATGGGCTACGGATTTTTTTAAGAATTGAAATTAAATCTCTTTTCACTATTGAGCTACATTAGGTACCCGCCTCGGTGGCGTAGTTGGCTAGAGCGCTTGTCGTGTTGAGCTCGACTGCTGACGACAGGGAGATCGAGGTTCGAATCTCGGTCGGGTGAACTGGGGGTGGTTTTTCCTAAATGGTCCCTCCACGAAAATGCGGCTTCACTTCCTATATTTCAACCTTCCAAATTCTTAGTCTATTAGAGTAATTAATACTTAAAGCGTATAACCCGAACAGGTAGTAAGACGCGGTGCTAAATATTATTACTATTATTATTATTATTATTATTACCTTACATTAGGTCTGTGTGTAGCTAAACATTGTTACTTTAAGTAAGTAAACTTAAATTTTTATAAAATATAAATTTTATTTCAATTAATTTACATTTTTAATAAAAACCATAAACTCCAATTTTTTAGAATTAAGTTAGAATAACTTTAACTTAATATTCACTATGATATTGTAGAAAAAATTGTTTTAAATATAAAGCTCAAGTCAATTAATTGAATTAATGTTCATAAGCAGAAGTTAGTACAAGAATATATTTTACAATTTTTTTCAAATACATCCTAATTCAATTTTCAGATAAAAAGCTCTGCAAATATTTGACAATTTATAAACAAAATGCTAGAATAAATAAACAATCTAATATTTTACAACCTATTTTCTACTACATATTTGTATAGCTAATTGTATTTTATGCTTCACCTTCACATTTCATGAAGTTTGCATTAGTGAAATGTTTGTGTTCAAGGAACATAACTCTTTTGCCTTAAACAATTTTTCCAATTTCTCCCGTTTGGACTTTCAAAGGCTTTTCGTAATATGTCCATTACTTCATAAGGAGGGATTGCTTTAATATTAAAACGAAACTACATCCTTACTTCCACACTGTAAAAAGATTTATAGGGCCTATGAATGTCTATTGAAGGGGCTAAAGCCGGTGGGCTGAGTGAGGAGGCAGCATAAACATGGTAACTTGATTAGCCCGGGCGATATCTATTACACCTAGATTGCGAGTGTGGCTGTCGTGTCCACCCTATATTAATAATACAGGTGATTCCTGAATGTGTTTGACATGTTCTAAAAAATGAGCTAACCACTTAATGAAAGGAGGGTTTCATACCTATCCAGATGGATCTAATTGAATTTGGAGTAAAGCATCTCATCAGTTGATCGGACGTGCTAGTTCTGGGGAAGATTATCATTGATAGTGTAGCTCCTCTCCCAGCTGACGTCATTGCGACTGAATTCCTCTTATCCTGCATAAGTCAGCAGCTTCCTCTACATTATAGACTCTCACTATGATACTTACAAAAAATATTTTATAAGGCACACACACAAATTAATAGAAATATCGGTGTATAAACCCAACGGTTATTAAGACGCGGTGATAAAAAGAAATTAGCAACATGGTAACAGTGTTTGTATTATTTTACAGAAGGTGTTGGGGAAAAATATTGTAAAGATTTTCTCCAAAATTTAATCAAACACTGACATAGTTTAGGCACGTACAATTTTCACTTGCAAATTTTTATTTTTTTATTTTTAAAGGTAAATATTAAATAAACTATAATTTTGAATAAGTTTCTCCACTTGAAAATTTATTTGAAAAAATTAATTTCTGAATCCCTCTTCGAATTCTCATATAGAGTCTTCCTTTACAAGAAGTAATTTCTTCCTCGTCAAAATATTATATACAGGGGAACTCATCCATTTTTCCAAGCCAAAATTCTAAATATTTTTCGATTTACAAACTTCACATAACTTGAAATTTTGGAAAAGTCTCAAACCGCGCCAAGAGATTTACTATCACTACTAAAAGAATAAGAGTCAATCAACTTTGTAATTATGTTAGGACTGGTTTCCGAAAATTGGTCAAGAGTTATAGAAATTTCTAATCCATCTGGATGTTCAACTGTAATTTTTATTTTATTGTCCAAGGAGATAGTTTTGAATTTTGAATTGTTGCCTGAATTGTTAATTTTTTCGGACGAGGATAAATCGCTCAACCCGTCAAACCACCACTTTATATATTTGTTTATGGATATTGAACTATTGTTACTGGGAATCTCGATTTTCTTTGATTTTATTTAATTGTTTGGTATAATGCTCGTAATTTAGAATTGTGGTCTTTTCAAAAATGTGAGGGTTCGCTAACCTAAAATTTAGATCAAGACCGAAGTCCAAAAAGTCCTCAAACTTCATTATAATATCGGGAACTTCTTGTAAATTAATATATTTTGATTTTATCTTTATTTGAACCGCATAAACTGCCAATTCTTGCAGCAGATTGTCTTTAGCAGCCATTTTATAGCCTGAATTACGCAAACTCACAGATTATCTTAAAATCCATCTCGTTTTAATAAATACCACATAACATACCAGGGATTAAAACCCAAGCCCTTTGATTTTGCATGATAAAGCTCTACCGGGTAACTAAAATAATGTGATAACAATTATTTGGTTAAAGTGACCCGTAATTAGTAGTTTGAATCCCTGTCTATGACACACTTTTAAAATGAATCAAAGAATGCTTTGTCTACCAGATAAAATATTATCACTATATTTTTGCTGTGCTATTTCTTTGAATGTCCTCAACAATAAAAAATTATTAATTTAGTACTAATAATGGCTGGTAGAGCACATATTAATATATAAGTATTCATATGAGACACTCTAATAGTTTCAATCTTTGTAGTTGTAATGATGACCAGGTTTTAGCAATTGAGACTTCCAGGAAAGTACCGTTTCAGTTAAACTTACTCACTTCATTATAAAGTACCAACATAATAATAAGACACCTATGTGTAATATCCCTAAAGAAAACTCATGTTTTTATCATGGCTTACCTTAAATAGTAGGCAGAGAATCTTGGGTGATGATATTTCTTAGTACCTTTTTACACTTTTACCCTCGTATGTGAGGCTCCCGTAATATTACGGATAATATTATATTATAATATCGCGTATAATATTGGCTTTTACATTTCTGATAAATATTAGCTTCATTAATCAAACTCTTTCGTTTTTTTTAAATCAAGAAATGATTAGTATTTGTTGCCAGGAAACATGAGGTATTTCAATATATTATTATAGTGGTTACTAAGATACACATTATTTTTGTTTTTTATGTTATCTAGTTAAACATTTATTTTTTCATATATAGTAAATAATTTAAAGGATATTAATTTTTGAGCATCAGAATACTTTCTTATATATGCATCGCTATTTAGAATTTCATGTTGTGTGTCCGTCACCATTCAGTAGAACCATCCCCAAAACATTTACAATATAAGACTCCTCCTTCATTTAAAAATCTAAAAATGTAAATAACAAATAAGCCCTTTTAAAAGAAAATCAAAAAAGGTGTTCTTCTTACTTGATTTTTCTTAAAGCTCTGGACAATTTAGATCTAGAAAGAAGATGATATTATATAGACCGGAGGAAGGGTTTTAAAAGATCCTTCAAGTTTTATAATGTATGTATTGTTTGATATAAGTTATTTTGAATAAAATTAATTATTGGTTAACAACAGCTATGCAATGAACTATAATAACTAAAGTTCTAACTAATGTAAAAGTAGTATGTGTATTAGCTACTAGATTTGACCAGTTTTATTAATTGGAATTCTGCACATTTCACCCCAAGGTCACAGAGGGGAGGCGCGGTCATTATTTTATCTCTTCAGAGTCACGAATATTTCAGAAACTGTGAGGTCTGTATACTTATTATATTATTCTCATATACATAAAGAGATAATATTGTAATGGTACTTTCTACCTCGATATCACGATGAATATTTTGGTTTTATATGATTTAGTAACAAAAAAGTGGATTTTTGAATTCTGTTTGTCTTGATTGTACCTTGGCCTAGTGCCGAAAACATTTTAGTGAGTGTTGAAATCTGATATTAATATTAGTTAAAAGCCTATCATAGGAGGGTTTGGAATAATCCATCCAACCCTAAAGTTTGGGTATTTTATAAGAAATTTTATTCGAAATCAGCTATAAAATTTGATTAAATTTGTATCCAGACTCGTTTTAATATTACAAACAAAATGACGCAACTATATTTCATGATAAAATTACTTGGAGGGTTGTTTAGACAAGCGTGTATCAACAATGTTGATAATATCTTTGTTTAGACGAGCGTGTATCAACAATGTTGATAATATCTACGCATATATTTGAGATATGAAATTATTTATTATTGAATAATTTTAAGACTTAGAATTAATCAATTTTAAATGAAAGATTTTCTTTAAACTGTAACACCGCCCTTATTCTTCTCAAAGAATAAGGCTGATGCACAACAAAACAAAACATAAAATAGAGAACAATAATTGCAGAGGAACCGATAGGATAATAACAAAAGCAAATAGGCCAAACTCAGGTCTATTCATTTTCTGTTTCCCTGAACTCACACTTCAACTATTCAGTAATATAGACATGAATATGTACTATGGGAGCCAGTGAAGGATATAAGAGAGCGATATAAAGACATATGTCAGAAAATAACATTTTATTTTTTTGATATTGAATAAATATTGAACAATAGTACAAATGTGGTATAAATATATGTATAAATATGTAATATGAATCTTACGACAAAAAATATAGTTGCAGGCACCGCCAGTAGCCCTAAAATTGGTAAACATTCAAGGTAATGGAATATTATAAATGATTACTCCCAACAAGTAGTAAAGGCTATAATCAAAATCGGTACGTTACTCATATTTCCTCCATGACAATATAAAACTTTCATGCCGTATGGGCTATATCTCTTTCTCATGACAATACTCTATTTTCCGTATGGGCTATAAGTTTCTAATCTTTCAAAACTCTAACTTGTAAATAGACAATTGTGACGTCACGCAAACCCTGATGGGGCTTCATGTCGAAGATGACTAAATAGAAGATAAACATTATTTACCACGACGTATCCAAAAGATTAAAGTATCCCTACATAAATATATTTCAAGTTGTTAAGTAGTAAATATTAATTCGCCAAACAGAATTTCTATATACATTAGCCGAAAAGGAATTTTGCACTTTCTAAAACCATCCTGGACACCTACGTGCGTCCGAGGAGAAGATCCTGAAAAGAGTGCTCGTCCATTTTGGACTACACCATTATATACACTTATTCTAGCTCTGAAAGGGGGAAGAGGGGTAAACAGAACAACGGTAAACACAAAACAAATGAAGAGAGGGAGGGGATATCTAGACGACGGTGGAATATCGGAGGAGCTATTAGAATATTCTAGACTAGACTTTTCAACACAACATCACATTCTCGCGCCTGCAGGCCACATTCTTCTCAACACGTCTCGTGATAATGCACTGTTCAGTCTTGCACGATATTTACTCGTTTAGTCGGTCAATCGGTCGAATTCATAGTGGAATGTTGTTTTTTGTGCCGGGAGAACATTAGTGAGTTGAAGCAGCTGAATGGGGCCAAGGTGAGTCTACTTGCTTTACTTCTAATAGTGTCCAGTCTTGCTTTTTTATTCATGCACTTTCGTAATGTATTTTCAATAATCATTACAAAACCAATAATTTCCAAGGGGAGAGGAAAATATATAGTTTTAAAGATAGTTCTGGGGAAAGAAAAGATTATTTAAGTGTTATAATATATTACTTTTTAAATATTTGATTTCTGAAAAAGTTATTTCGTTTCAAGAATCTTACCAGTTTTTAGTAAATATTTACATTTTTTGGTAAAAGAGCAAGAAAGTCATTCCGGGGCACCGTGGATTTATTTTTCCACAAAATTGAGAGAAAATATTAATTTTAAGGTAAAATGTCATTGTTTATTTATTTAACTTATAACTTTTGACATTTTCAAAAATATTATTGGGGTATTTTTCTGTTTAATTGAGAGCTATTTTTCGTTTTCCACTAAAATATTGTATTGTGGATTCAATACAATTTCTGAACTTTCAAATGGATTCATCTTATTTGATAATAAAGTAAGACACTTCACAACCTCATGTATTTCCACAGCATTATGTTCAATCAAAATTATTGAAAAACAAGATGGTGGCGTTTTGTTAAATGGACCAAGAGGCATACTATGAATACCCTTTTTTCCAATAACTTATTTATGTTTTTTTAAATTGTTTATAAAACTAAACACATTGTCGTTGAATATTCACAGATATGTGGTGGTAGAGTTGAAATGGAAAATCATTTAAGAAAATCCACCCACGTCCGCCCGACCGAGAAACTCAATCTCTCTGTCCACGGTGGTCTAGCTCAACATGAAAATCGCGGGTTAGCAAACTAGGACTTAGAGCTGATTACGTAAGTAGATTCCCCTAGCACTGAACCTATCAGTTGAACATATTTGAGTAGAAAGGTTGAGTTCCTTAGCACTGAGACAATCCTGTCTAAGAGCTGAGCAGATCAGTTGAGTATCCTAGCACTGAGACAGTCCTGTCTAAGAGCTGAGCAGATCAGTTGAGTTTCCTAGAACTGAGACAATCCTGTCTAAGAGCTGAGCAGATCGGTTGAGTTTCCTAGAACTGAGACAATCCTCTCTTATAGCTGAGCAGATCAGTTGAAGTCCCTAGCACTGAGACAATCCTGCCTGAGAGCTGAGCACGTCAGTTGAGTTCCTTAGCACTGAGATAATCCTATCTGAGAGCTTAGAACGTAAGTTGGGTTCCCTAGCACTGAGACAATCCTATCTGAGTGCTTAGAACGTAAGGTGGGTTCCCTAGCACTGAACCAATCCTTCATGATAAAGCTGAGAACGTTAGTTGAAAATCCTAGCAATAATATAATTCTTCCTGTAAGATAAAAACCAATAATATACGTGCAAATAATTCTAAACTTCAATAAATACAAATTTCATATAAATATTAATATTATTAATTGAAGCGGAAAGAGCTAAGTTCTCTAAATGCTGGACTTACACTCATTCATACTTTTACGTGCTGTTTGACCGGCGAATTTAAAGTAAACACTTCACGCATTTTTCTAATATCCTCTTATAAAACCAATAATTTTAAATAAATATTAATATCTTTTAACTTTTCCATCACGTAAGGTAAAGTATTATGACCTTCAAAAAATATAACCCGGAATGTTGGTGGATGTTGATGTTTGTTTTCCTCCAAACCCTGAAGAGTGGATTTGCATAGTGTGTGTGTCTGTCTTACACTAAAATTCAGTGTAGGTAGTTTACTAAATGGTAAAAAGAGAAAAATTATGTTTTGCCAAAATCGGATTTTGAGATTTTGATTAAAATTCTATTACTTTTTAATGTTCTCATACTAAAGTACTTCAAATACAATAAATATATTCCATAAAAGGGTTTTCATTTAAATTCTAAAAAAATATATTGGAAATTTAAAAGGTTTTCATTATTCACTGAACCATGGCGGAAGGAGTATTGGCGTGATTATAATGTGGTAAAAGTGCCATGTTAAAATTCAATCCCTAATATGGGGAAGTAAGAGTAATAACAAATATTAATAATATATAGGGAAATAGAGATATTAAAATATTATTAGAAAATGATGATTTTGGAATACTAACTCAGCTCCCGTAGAAAGCTTAGAAACTTTAAAACAGATTTAAACTAGAGGGACACACGTACTACAACGAAACCAAGTGAAATATTTAAAATCCATTGCGTGAACATGTATTTTCAGTCTGCATTAAAAAAATAATTGTGTGTCTTTGATAATAAAAGGAATAATCAACAAACTTAATCTCCTTGGAAATGAGTTTTGACTAATAAAGTAAAAACTTCTTAGATATTAATCCTGATGGTAATCATAAGTAGGTACTAAACGTCTCATGTAGCTGGCTTTACTTGAATAAATTTATAATTTTACCAAACCACAAATATCTCCAAAACATTTCTACTTAAATAACTTGTTTGATATACTAGACTGTCAATTAAATGTAAAACAACAGTACTTTGTAGGTCAAAACTAGTTATAGATATGTAAAACTAACCTTGTGTATATTAATCAAAGCATTTTTTTTAACAAAACATAAAAGTCAATCTAACCTTATGTCACTAATTGTGTTAAAAACAGTTTTGATTACAGATTATATTAATTATGGTGATAGTGTGCTGATATTTTATGAATTTGCAATATTAATTCTGTACACGAAAATAATATCTGTTTGTTTACGATCCGATGTTTTTAATGTAAAATGAAACATTATTTTGAATATTTCTACTACCTGACGAAGAAGGCCATGGTTAAATTAAAAGAAATAAGAAAATATTTTTTGTGAGGTTTTCAGCGCTATAATGAATTCAAATAAATTAACAAAGACCCTAATTTTATAAAATAATAATATGGATTTTAATCTAAGCTTATTACACAGTTTTTCCATTGATACATCAAATATTATGTATTAGAACAATAGTAAATTGACTAAACTCCAACGACAAGGATATCAAACTAAAGGATTTATGAGTATATCAAAAGCGTCTCTACAAGTTGTTCGTCTTCCTAGAAACAAATTTTGTTGCGCCCATTGCCTAGCAAAATAAATCTTTGTGGGGTCTTCTCGGAGTACCATTAGTGACGTTTGTTTGAGTTTATGAAAAATAAAGTAAATTATATCAAATAATTAATCGAAAATGAGCAGTGGATGTTTCGGTGGTTGTTTCAGAGGGCTAGGCCGGCGTGTCCGAGGGGCGTATTGCAGTATCCGGGAGCGTCTGGCACATGAAGGCCAAATTTACACCACGGTAAGTCACTAACGTGGATTAATAGGACCTTTATCTTTTCTTTCTATCTTATCTCAGTGCTAGGGAACTCCACTGAAGTGATTAACTTCACAGGTAGGATTGTCTAAGTGCTGGGAAACTCCAGTGGCGTGATTACCTTTCATAGGTAGGATTGTCTCAGTGCTAGGGAACTCCAGTGGCGTGATTACCTTCCACACGTAGGATTGTCTCAGTGCTAAGGAACTCGACTGGCGTGATTACCTTTCACATGTAGGATTGTCTCAGTGCTAAGGAACTCCAGTAGCGTGACAGTTAACACGAGAATAGCTTCTTAGACCACGCTGCCGCAGAAGAGGATCCTGTCTTAACTAGGTATAATAGGACAGCGTGGAAACAATAACCTAACCTTAATTTATTTATGCGCATAGTACGAATGGGTGCTCTAAATAAAAAAATACTTAACATTTGGTGTCAGTTTCGTTTCCTTTTCTTGCAAGATTTGGAGCATTTCATTTATAAATGGCCTCCATTCTGCTCTTTTATTTTACTAATGGTATTAACTATAAGTTTATTAACTAACAATTTGTATCATAGAACGTCTTAGAAACTGACTTAATTCTATAACATAACCAACACCCAGGCTTTCAGCTGCCTATTCATTTTTACGAAAGGGAATTAGCTAATTTCATTATTGACTTTCGTATCATGCAGGGAATTTAATCCAGAATACTCGACTCACAAGAGAGATACGTTATTTACTAGCTCAAGATAGGGATAGGGTGTATTGTGGGGGACTGGATAGAGCTAGCTCAATATAGGGATAGGGTGTATTGAGGGGGACTGGATAGAGCTAGCACAAGATAGGAATAAGGTTTATTGAGGGGGACTGGATAGAGCTAGCACAAGATAGGGATAGGACGTAATGAAGGGGACAGGATATATATAGTACAAGATAGGGATAGGACGTGATGAAGGGGACTAGATATAGAATGGGGTTATTTCAATTATCGAAAGAGAGTGCAAAGCACGAAAAGAAACTGAGAAGTTGACCCGCGGTGGTGAGGCAGGTCCACCTTTGAGAAAAACCCTTTTCGAACTAAAACGGAAACGTGCGTTAAAAAAACACGTGATAGCAATTGTACCACCCTTACAAAACATAATTAATGAAAGAAAGCGCAGTAGACAGAAAAATGTGATAATTATATAAATGTATAGTGAATGAATATAAGAAATATTAAATTAAGTAAACAATAAAGAAATGTATACTAAAATAATAAAATATAAATAAATACTAAACATGCCCAATGATTGTATTCTAAGATACTATTACTACATTTTCACAGTGAACCTTATATACAAATTTGTTTTGCGTATATAATATCAAATCAACTATTAATTACATAAAACCTATCTATGAGTCGAATCATTATATTTATTCCATCAGCTCCAAAAGCTCCCGACTTGTATGTTTACTTGATATGCGAAATAATTTATGACTAACTCTGTACCGGGTTGGCAGGCAGTAGAAGGGCGCGTGTGAAAATATCGCATCATAGTTCATTTTGTTGCCGTGGCGCTTCTTCAAGCTTCTGTTGTAGTCGGTGATGTACGTGGAGTTAAGGTTACAAGTAATTGTTAACGTTTGTGATCCCCGCTTGTCCGGTATTTTAACCCTGGTCTTCGTGGACAATGAGCGATGTTATCGGACAACAAGGAAGAGAGGTTATTCCGTCATAACAATGAGAAAATGTGTATTCTAGCGATACACCTCGAGGAGAAAAAGAAGGTTGTACATCATCATACCGACTGAGCGATATTCTCCGTGGGAAGAGAGATATAAGTCTAAATTACATTAAGCCTTCTTCAAATACAAATCAATAATAATAACCATATTTCTAGTCTGAGTTACATCCTTCGTAGCCCAGTTTGTGGAAAGATTTTCCAGTACTAATGTACCGTTTTCCAAGGGACGTCCGAATGTACTAATAGTACATTCTTTCCGTGGAGGCTCTTTCAATGTTTCGATGAGATGAGGTGATGGTGATAGTAGGAGGGTGATAGTGAGCATGAGGTTGATAGCGAGTATGAGGGTGATAGCAAGTATGAGGGCGATAACTGAGTATGAGGGTGATAGCGAGTATGAGGGTGATAGTGAGTATGAGGGTGATAATGAGTATGAGGGTGATAGCGAGTATGAGGGTGAAAGCTAGTTAGAGGGTGATAGCGAGTATGAGTTTGATAGCGAGTATGAGGGTGATGGTTAGTATGAGGTAGATAACGATTATGAGGGTGTTAGCGAGTATGAGGGTGATAGTGAATATGAGGGTGATAGCGAGAATGAAGGTGAGTCACAATTGAGTTAAGATACCTCAAGGGGAAAATATTCACGCTACCTGCTTGGAATTGAACCTAAGTCACTTAGGCCCGTTGCCTGGAGGCTGATTAATACAAATTAAGATGCCCTAGGTTTTTATAAATCAAGAATGCTAAATACGTGTAATAAAATAATAAACAAATGTTAATAAAATAAACATCTAAAGAAAACTAATGTTTCCATTTGTATACCATAGAATATTATCCAACCAGGCTATCTGCATATTTATAATATATATATTATATTATTATATATTATACTATATATATAATAAATATATACTTTATATTATTATATATTATACTATATATAATAAATATATATTATATATTATATATATAATATAAGGTAGTATACCCGCATTTGCAAGTAAATAGAGTGAAAATCCACTTATAAATAACATTATTGTTAGCACCGCGCCTTACTACCCGTTCGGTTTGTAAGCACTTACGCTAAGGTGCAATGGTAGGTTGATTATAGATTAAATGGAGTACCTACAGCTTAACGTAGGATCCAAACCACGGCGGAGGCACACATTCACAAGTTGTGATTAATACACGTCTTATCAGAGGTGAAGGAAGGTTTTGGCTATCAGATAAATCTGTGCCGGGACCGAGGAGTGAATCCCAGACACCCCTCATAAAGGCCTGACACTTTACCCCGAGAACCAATGGTCAACCCACTTATAACTAAACAAAGTGATCACGTTAATCAAGGGTTTATTCATGACCATTGTTCACTGACAAACTGACTAAAAGGGATTGGTGCTTTTTTATATATATGTACCCTCGCGTGAGGTTGAAAAATTAAAATATTTTTAGTTCATTGTAGATAAAATATCTCGAAATTTAAAACTGATCTTACAACAATTTATAAAGTATTAACAGTAAAAGTTAGGCATTTAACCTACATAATATCCATGGAAACTACGTTATTCATCTAAATAATGATCACAGATCTGCGTTGGATATAATATTCTGAGATATTGGTTATCTTTATAATTATTATTGAAAACTGCTCTCTGATACATACCACTGTAGGTACTTTGTTCCTTAAACATCATGCTAGAAATTTGGAAGAAATAGTAATCATTTTTGAATAAGATATGTTATTTGCTGAGAATCAATTTTGTTGCAACTGTCTTCTAATTGGTGAGTTTTTAAAAAACTAGTTCAAAGTGATTATTTTATAATTTAATATTCCATTAACCTATGTATCCAGCTGGTATAAACGTTCATAAAAAGAATGCCGGAAAATTAATAGGCTGTATATTACCCCTTCAACCAGACACATATAATTTGCTATTACTCAGTTGTCTCCGAACTAAAGGGATTTTCACAAGATCACTGAAGTAGGCTAAACCTTCATGTACTAGGGCACAAAGGGGTAATCTGTGGAAGGAGTATGTACTTTGGATGCCCGCGGAGGTGCGCGGGGTTGTTCCCGAGGTGGTGGGGGTATAATCGCGTGGTGCATTCAT
>CABFVX010010105.1:0-15418 GCA_902151425.1 Timema shepardi | reverse complement strand
AGCTCATCATGGGAAGTTGGGTGAATCACCGTTTGGGGAAATATTGCTTTCAAGGAACAGAGTATAATTCAATTTTCAAAGGAAGAACAGTTTAGAAAACTCAAAAATATTTTTCTGCGCTCAACATTATTAACATTATACTATATTATGAATGTTAATTTTAAAATATAGATAATATCTATCAAACTTTAGAGTTGCAGATCACATGACTTGACGTAAGAGTATTAAAATTGTTTTAGTAACTGGTCAATAATGTTCTTCCTTTAAGAATCCCACTCTACCTCAAACACAGCGTAATAAATACGTATTGTGTTTTGTTGAGTAATCGTGGTTAAATGGCAGGTTTATTTTATATGCATTCAATTTAATTTAAATTAGTTAAAAAAATTACAACTAGACCAGGAATTGTACCCGGGCATTAAGAAAACTATGAGGGAGTAGTTTACCCATTCCACCCATGTCACCTTTACCAATACCGGTGCCTATGGGTGGTCATATTGTCTAAGGCATCAATAGACTGGACTGCCGTTGACTGGGAAGTCAAAGTTCTAGTGTCAGCTCCATTCGGCAGGAGTAGATTTTCAAATTCGATTTGTCACAGTATTCTCTCTCCACCCTAAGTTAGGTGGACTGTCTATAAAAGAAAACTATCCTCAGCGCTACCCAATAAATGAATAAACTTTGTTTTAAAAGAATCAATGATAAAAACGTCAAGCAGCATCAATACTATACTCACATATACCATCATTATGTCTATTATATTTAACACAATACTTTTACAAACAACATACACACACTCCTGTTAAAGCACAATTTCTACAAAGCAAACATTTTATAGTATACATACTTTTACAATACATACATTATGAACATAACATAAATCTCCTTGAGGGCTTTTTATTTTATAAATTATTTATACCACAAAATATAGATTTCATTTTCTCTACTTTAAATAGAAAACAATGTCTCAAAATAATGAATATTCAAACAAATTTGTAGGTTTAATGAATATCATACATTATATTTTTTAGTTTACTAAAAATATAGATATTTTAAACATATTTTCTAATTTCATAGCTCTTGATACCAGTTATTTCATAGTGGATGAGTTAGCTTAAACGTAAACCACAATAAACAATGTATTACCTATACCTTCAGTGACGTCACGGCCACATAGATTATTGGTTGAGTCCAGCACAAAAGTTGTGTGTAAAAATGACGTCACAATAAAGTAAAATGGTCGTTTCATAGTCTATGGCTTTGTGGGAGTGACCTAAAAGCGGTAAATATATTAATTATGGACATTCCTACCCCTGACCCACAATAAAACGGGCCAAAATGTGACGGTAGAATTTTTCGTCTGCTTGCAAGTGAGCGGACAGATTTAACTGTATATTTTGATGTTCTTGTGCAATAACATGAGTTTGGTGAATAAAAGTGTATTTAAAACATATAGTAGAGTGTCATTTTCCACTGAACTGAAGAAACTTTTACATTAAATGTTATGCATTTGTTTGGTAGGTAGTGGTCTGTATAGTTTCCATCACATAACCACACACGAGGATAAAAATACGGAACCAGACTCACCTGCCCTCGACCGGAAATGTGTACCGCCAAAGGTAAACCGTTAACAAAAAGCACACATTAGACGCTAAACAAAATTTCTTGGCACCAAAACAACACAGTAAACATAGTTCAAAATAAAACCACCTTAAAAATATACAAGCCAAAAACAATAATTCAGTTTTAGAGGTTTTGTTGTAGAAATAATATAATATTCAATCTATTGAAATTAGCAGCTAATGCCCTTGCTTCTTACATTTAACCAAGGCTAAAATATATTAAAAATTTGATATTAGCTTATATAATTGTTTTAGAAACATTATTGTATTTTAAATTTTATAGCTAGAATTAAAAAAGGTATCTTTAAACTTAATTACATATTATGTTTGAATAACTAACTGTGTATAGTAATTTTACATTAATCTATCATTTAGGTTGTATGTTTAAAGGAAGTATTACAATTTTAGCATTAAAAACGAATAAGTGTTGAACTTAGTTATGCTCTTCAAGCATTTTATTAGATCATTTATTTGGTTTAACTAATAATACAAAGATATTTCAATAAAATTAGCAAACGGTGTTGAAATACCACATTTTCTTTTATATGTGTAAGAGAAAAAGAGATACCCGAAGGTTCCCTACTCTCTTACACAATGTTTCTCAGACTAACGATCGAAAATTTTATCCGTATGAGTCAATCTAGTTGTATTTTAGAGATCAATGGGCCAAAGTGAATTAACACGTACGCTGAAAGCAGCACAGTAAATCAGCACCGCTTAGTGGTGTAGCTGTTCACACACCAGGGGAAATTTGGAAGTCTCTCTTTAATCATGATGTATTGAAACGTCACACATAGGAATGAAAATATTACAATCAGTTTAAATTGCTGTATTTAATATAAAATTATATGTTTACTTAATACCCGGGTTTGATTTTCTCATCGATAAAACTTATCCCTTCCAGTATTCTGTTGTTTTCCATTATCACTTTTGAGATACGCCATTGTGAGAATGTGTTGTGTTTATATATATATATATAAAAAACATGTGTTTGAAAGTTTGCGGATGCGCTGATTGGGTATTCTTGGCCGGTTTTCTGTATAAGCGCTGGGAAAGTTGAAATTATCTCTACTTGGGCAGTGCGGACTATACTGGCCAAGCGGATTTATTGTGATTGTATTAGAGCTGTTAAATGAACAAATTTCAGCACAGCTCGCGTTTTACAGCAAAGGTTTGAAGCCACAATAAAACACACGTGTAAAAGTCTGCAATAGTTCAGCCAACTGACAAACAATAATAACATTCAGATAAGTTTAGCAACACTTTACATATTATAACGCTTCTATTTTGAATAATTAATATTTCTGCTAATTTAAATCTTTATGTTCATGTTTGGGGTGTATTTTTCTATCACCTATGTTCGAACTATCACTAGGGCTCTTGCGTGTAGCATCCTTTAGTCTGGTAGTTTAACTTATTTTATTCTGAATATTTTGTTTTATTTGAATTTTGATTTTAGCACCCCTAAAACACATTACTCAAGACCCTATATGAAAGTTGATCAGAATTTGAAGCTTTTTAGTTGCAGGATTTGCCACTATATGGAAAACCATGTGATCGTTGCAGATAGTTGTGACGTTTTATAACAACAGCTGTCTAGATTTATAATATTTTATTTCTACACAATAGTTTCACATTTCTAAGATAAAAATAAATTAAGTTTCAAGATTGTTTTAAAACTGACGTGTCAACGTTTATACGCCCTCAAATTTCGAGAGACATGATTGTGAATAAATACTAGAAAGATTTCTGGTCAAAAGAACGTTATAAAAAAAATCGAATCTAATGTTAGATTTTGTGAACAAATATTTGACCAGAAGATATTCTACTAGAGTGGATTGTAGCAGATTGTGATGAAATAATTTTGCAAAATGAAAGTGTTCAATTGCTTTATATTATAAGATATAATTTTTTTTCTTAATTATATCTTTTTGTGATCATTATTTGTAATACAAAATAACTTCTGCTAAATATCCATTACTACCTCTCCTATGTCGTTGGCTACTTGTATGTTTATTTTAAAATTATAACAGTGATTTTTCTATTGATTTTACTTTAGACATTATTTATATACCAAAGTAAAATGGCTTATTTTTTCAAATTGTGGATGGTGCTCTAGAAAAGATACAAATAGTTACTGTATTTTCTTAAACAGCAAATCATTAATAAAATTATATTACAATTTATATTTGCAAGTGAATAGCTAATCAAATCATGCTCTAATCACATCTAGGCCTATTTAATATAATTTTATTTTGTAATATTCAGACCTCTCACCAGAATCAAAATCCAGACGAAGGACATTTATTTACACATGAAAGACTAAAAAGGTAAAGTAATTTTGGGACGATGCTTAAAAATCTTACTCATAAATATTTAACTTATTTTTGTTATTTATTAAAAAAAATTGATAGTTTTTTGTGTCAATACACTATAGAGAATCGATATAAACTAAAATTATATTATTTACTTTCGAAATAATTTGACAACATCATAATAAAAAAGTAACACTATTGGTCTAGTTTATTTTATTGGCACTTGCCAAAAAACTATTAAATTATTCATAGAGGACTGAAACTTCTCACATCATAACATACAAACCCTCTTAATATAAATGTACTACAGCTTGGTGGTAACAATCAATGTGTTGTTGCAAGTAATATTACTACAGTAATATAATTAAATCCTAATTGGGGATGATATATATTATCAATAATTTTCTTAGCGCTTAAGTCAAATATAGTATTGAAAAAATCTGCTTGAAGTAGGGAAAGAAATCCTGGGACAATAATAAAAATGGAAGTATCAAATTACTAAGTTTAAATATGTATGAATATTAACTGCATTTGAACTCGGTGGCGTAGTTAGCTAAAGCGCTTGTCGTTGTTGAGCTCAACCGCTGAGGACGGAGAGATCGAGGTTCGAATCTCGGTCGGGTGAACTGGGGGTGGTTTTTCCTAAATGGTTTTCAACTCTCCCTCCACGCAAATGCGAGTTCACTTCCTCTAATTATAACTCCCCAATTCCTAATCCATTAGAGTAATTAGTACTTAAAGCGTATAATCCGAATGGGTAGTAAGGCGCGGTGCTAAATATAATAAATTAAATATCATTTTGGGAATAATAAAATGACATTGAAACTTTATAGACTGTATGCAAGATCGAAACGAGTAAGAGTGAGTGGCGAGTGTTATTGATTTGCCTCGATATTGAGCCTTCTGAAAGAGTGTAGCCTCTAAGATAGCTAATTAACACCACTCACACTTTTGAGTGTATATTAATATTCTTTTAGATCCACTCAAAAATCACGCTTCTCATTCACTCTTCACGTTTGCTTATTTTACTCTTTAAGTCCATATTATCCATTTATTGAAGGAAAGACTCTAATTTTCTTGTTCTGACAAATTGCCTCTAAATGCTACTTATCAGGATGGATTAAATCAACAATCCTCTCAGATGTTATGAGCTATATGGTAAGACTGATTGATGCCTTGGTCCCTTCATACATCCATACATGTTTTAAATAATAACTTATATCTATGGTTATATTATCTAATTCTTCCAAACAAATAATTACAATATGATATATAATACAGTATATCAAATTTAAATTATCTTAAATCGATAAGCTAATTATTAATTGTAATTTGTACGGTATCATTTGTTGTGGGCTATTCTTTTTATTCACTAGTTATCACATTCGGGATAGAATAATTGATGTCTAACAGTAAAATGTAAACTTGGAGGTTCTAACTTTTCTTCAAAATTTAAATTGCGCGCGCTTCTCCCGAACGACACTAACGCCATTTGGCTTCAATGTCTGACAACTGAAATGATGGAGTAGCCAGACCCGTATATCTTAGAATATGGATTTTAGTAGCTACTGGAATTTTTTTTATACTTCAGTTTTTTTTTCTCTAGAAGCTTTACTTCTTAGAGCTGGGAATATAATATTATAGAAGAAAGTTTCTGGACTTCCTTATAAGATCACACCAGGTCTAGTCCTTCTGGTCGTACTTTCANCTTCTTAGAGCTGGGAATATAATATTATAGAAGAAAGTTTCTGGACTTCCTTATAAGATCACACCAGGTCTAGTCCTTCTGGTCGTACTTTCAAACACACGAAAGCGTTTGTACCATTATAAATGTAAATCCTAAAGATTACTTTTTAATGTTCTCATACTAAAGTACTTCAAAACAATAAATATATTCCAGAAATAGGTTTTCATTTAAATTCTACAAAAATATCTTGGAAATTTAAAATGTTTTCATTATTCGGTAAACCATGGAGGAAGGAGTGTTGGCGTGATTTATAATGTGGTAAAAGTGCCATGTTAAAATTCAATCCCTAATATGGGGAAGTAAGAGTAATAACAAATATTAATAATATATAGGGTAATAGAGATATTAAAATATTATTATAAAATGATGATTTTGGAATATTAACACAGCTCCCGTATAAAGCTTAGAAACTTTAAAACAGATTTCAAGTAGAGAGACACACGTAATACAACGAAACCAAGTGAAATATTTAAAATCCATTGCGTAAATATGTGTTTTCAGTCTGCATTTAAAAAAATAATTGTCTGTCTTTGCTAATAAAAGGAATAATCAACAAACTTAATCTCCTTGGAAATGAGTTTTGACTAATAAAGTATAAACATCTTATTTATTAATCCTAATGGTAATCATAAGTAGGTACTAAACGTCTCATGTAGCTGGCTCTACATAAATAAATTAATAATTAAACCATAGTACAAATATCTCCAAAACATTTCTACTTAAATATCTTGGTTGATTATACTAGACTGTCAATTAAATGTAAAACAACAGTTCTTTGTGGGTCAAAACTAGTTATAAATATGTAAAACTAACCTTGTGTATAGTAATCAAAGCATTTATTTTAACAAAACAAAAAAAAATCAATCTAACCTTAAGTCACTAATTGTGTTAAAAATTGTTTTGATTACAGACTATATTAATTAAGCTGATAGTGTGCTGATATTTTATTTATCTGCAATATTAATTCTGTACACGAAAATAATATCTGTTTGTTTGCGATCCGGTGTTTTTAATGTAAAATGAAACATTATTTTGAATATTTCTACAAAATGACGAAGAAATCCATGGTTGAAATAAAAGAAATGATAAAATTATTTTTGTAAGATTTTCAGCGTTATAATAAATTCAAATAAATTAACAAAGACTCTAATTTTATAAAATAATAATATGGATTTTAATCTAAATTTAATACACAGTTTTTTCATTGATAAACCAAATATAATGTATTATAACAAAAGGAAATTGACTGTACCTCAACGCCAAGGATATCAAAATTAAGGATTTATGAGTATATCAATGGCGTCTCTACAAAGTTTGTTCGTTCTTCATTGAAACAAATTTTTTTGCGCCCGTTGCCTACAAAATAAATCTTTGCGGTGTCTTCTCAGAG
Source organism: Timema shepardi (assembly GCA_902151425.1). NCBI lineage: Eukaryota > Metazoa > Arthropoda > Insecta > Phasmatodea > Timematidae > Timema > Timema shepardi. The sequence continues at coordinate 8,344 of CABFVX010010105.1, read as the reverse complement.
TACCATTAATGACGTTTGTTTGATTTTGTGAAAGATAAAGTAAATTATATCAAAGAATTCATCGAAAATGAGCAGTAGATATTTCGGTGGTTGTTTCAGAGGCCTTGGCCGGCGTGTCCGAGGGGCGTATTGCATAATCTGAGAGCGTCTGGCACATGTACGCCGAAATTTACACCGCGGTAAGTCACGAAATTGCATCAATAGGACCTTTATCTTTTCTTTCTATCTTAGCTCAGTGCTTGGGAACTCCACTGGCGTGATTACCTTTCACAGGTAGGATTTTCTCAGTGCTAGGGAACTCGACTGGCGTGATTACCTTTCACAGGTAGGATTGTCTCAGTGCTTCGAACCCTAATCTCCCCACTCTCGACAGTTAACACGAGAGTAGCTTCTTAGACCACGCTGCCGCAGAAGAGGATCCTATCTTAACTACGTATAATAGGACAGCGTGGAAACAATCACCTAACCTTAATTTATTTATGCGCATAGTACGAATGTCTGCTCTAATTAAAAAATACTTAACATTTGGTGTCAGTTTCGTTTCCTTTTCTTTCAAGATTTGGAGCATTTCATTTTAGAATGGCCTCCATACTGCTCTTTTATTTTACTAATGTTATTAACTATAAGTTTCTTAACTAACAATTTGTATCATAGAACGTTTTAGAACTTACTTAATTCTATAACATAACCAACACCCAGTTTTTCAGATGTCTATTCATTTGTACGAAGGGGGATTAGCTAATTTTAATATTGACTTTCCTATCATGCTGGGAATTTAATCCAGAATACTCGACTCACAAGAGAGATACGTTATTTACTAGCTCAGGATAGGGATAGGGCGTATTGAAGGGGACTGTATATAAAATGGGGTTATTTCACTTAACGAAAGAGAGTGCAAAACACGAAAAGAAACTGAGAAGTTGACCCGCGGTGGTGAGGCACGTCCAACTTTGAGAAAAACACTTTTCCAACTAAAAAGGAAACCCGCATAAAAAATACACTAGAGAGCAATTGTACAATCCTTACAAAACATAATTATTGAAAGAAAGAGTGGTAGACATAAAAATGTGATAATAATATAAATTAATAATGAATGAATGTAAGAAATATTTAATTAAGTAAACAATAATCAAATGTATACTAAAATACTAAAATATAAATAAATACTTAACATGCCCAATGATTGTATTCTAAGATAATATTACGACATTTTCAAAGGGAACCTTATATACAAATTTAATTTGCGTATATAATATCAAATCAACTATTAATTAAATACATAAAACCTATCGATGAGTCGAATCATTATATTTATTCCATCAGCTCCAACAGGCCCCGAATTGTATGTTTACTTGATATGCGAAATAATTTATGACTAACTCTGTACCGGGTTGGCAGCCAGTAGAAGGGCGCATGTGAAAATATCGCATTATAGTTCATTTTGTTGCCGTGGCGCTTCTTCAAGCTTCTGTTGTAGTCGGTGTTGTACGTGGAGTTAAGGTTACAAGTAATTGTTAACGTTTGTGTTCCTCGCCTGTCCGGTATTTTAACCCTGGTCTCCGTGGACAATGGACGATGTTATCGGACGACATCGAAGAGAGGGTATTCCGTCATAACAATGAGAAAATGTGTATTCTAGCGATACACCACGAGAGAAGGTTGTACATGAATGATAGCTCCGTATCATCAACCGACAGAGCGATATTCTCCGTGTGAAGAGAGATCTAAGTCTAAATAATATTAATCCTTCTTCAAATACAAATCAATAATAATAACAATATTTCTAGTCTGAGTTACATTCTTCGTAGCCCAGTTTGTGGAAAGATTATCCAGTACTAATGTACCGTTGTCCAGGGGACGTCCGAATGTACTAATAGTACATCCTTTCCGTGGAGGCTCTTTCATGTTTTGATGAGATGATGGTGATGGTGATAGTATGAGGGTGATAGTGAGTATGATGGTGATATTGAGTATGAGGGTGATAGCGAGTATGATGGTGATAGTATGAGGGTGATAGTGATTATGAGGGTAATAGTGAGTATGAGGGTGATAGCGAGTATGAGAGTGATAGCGAGTATGAGGGAGATAGTTAGTATGAGGGAGATAGTGAGTATGAAGGAGATAATGAATATAAATGTGATAGTGAATATGAGGGAGATAGTGAATATGAGGGTGATAGCGAGTATGAGGGTGATAGTGAGTATGGAGATGATAGCTAGTATGAGGGTGATAGTGAGTATGGAGATGATAGCTAGTATGAAGGTGATAGTGAGAAAGAGGGTGATAGTGAGTATGAGTGTGATAGTGAGTATGAGTTTGATAGTGTGTATGAGAGTGATAATGAGTATGAGGGAGATAGTGAGTATGAAGGTGATAGTGAGTATGAGGGAGATAGTGAATATGAGGGTGATAGCGAGTATGAGGGTGATAGCGAGTATGAGGGTGATAGCTAGTATGAGGGTGGGTCACAATTGAGTTAATTTCCCTCTCGGGGAAAATATTCACGCTACCAGCTGGGAATTGAACCCATGTCACTCAGGCCCGTTGCCTGGAGGCTGATTAATACAAATTAAGATATCCTAGGTTTTTATAAATCAAGAATGCTAAATACGTGTAACAAAATAATATACAAAGGTTAGTAAAATAAAAGTCTAAAGAAAACTAATGTTTCTAGTTTTATACCATAGAATATTATCTAACCAGGCTATCTACATAGTTATATTATATAAATATATATTTTATTTTATATATAATATAAGGTAGTATACCCGCATTTGCAAGTAGATAGAGTGAAAATCCACTTATAAATAACATTATTATTAGCACCGCGTCTTACTACCCGTTCGGGTAAACGCACTTACGCTAATGTGCAATGGTAGGGTAATTGTTAGATTAAATAGAGTACCTACAGCTTAACGTGGGATCCGAACTGGGGTGGAAGCATGTCATTCCACACATTCACAAGTTGTCATTAATACACGTCTTGTCAGAGGTGAAGGAAGGGTTTGAAAATCAGATAAATCTGTGCCGGGACCGAGGATTCAATCCCGGACACCCTTCACAGAGGTCTGCCACTTTACCCCTAGAATAAATGGTCAACCCACTTATAAATAAACAAAGTGATCACGTTAATTAAGGGTTTATTCATGACCTTTGTTCACTGACAAACTGACTAAATGAGATTGGTGCTTTTTTTATATGTACCCTCGCGTGAGGTTGAAAAATTTAAAATATTTTTAGCTCATTGTAGATAAGTTAGCTCGAAATTTAAAACTTATTTTACAACAATTGAGAAAGTATTAACAGTAACAGTTAGGCATTTAACCTACATAATATCCATGGAAACAACGTTATTCATCTAAATAGTGATCACAATTCTGCGTTGGATATAATATTCTGAGAGATTGGTTATCTTTATAATTATTATTGAAAACTGCTCTCTGATACATACCACTGTAGGTACTTTGTTCCTTAAACATCGTGCTAGTAATTTAGAAGACATGGTAATCATAATTGAATAAGATATGTTATTTGCTGATCAATTTTGTGGCAACTGTCTTTTAATTGGTGAGTTTTTAAAAAACTAGTTCAAAGTGATTATTTTATAAATTAATATTCAATTAACCTATGTATCCAGCTTGGATAAACGTTTATAAATAAAATGCCGGGAAATTAATAGGCTGTATACTACCCCTTCAACCAGACATGTATAATTTGCTATTACTTTGTTGTCTCCGAACTAAAGGGCTTTTCACAGGATCACTGACATTGTCAGTCCTGGTACCTCTAGGAACAACTCGAGGTTATTTCATATGACGTTATTCACCTACATTCCTACATAATGAAAATGCTCTACCTCACCGAAAGTTATTTGTATATTAAGAGCCCCCACACCACCAGTTAAGGAGACCTATTTTTAGATTTCCTATATTTTACTATTTAGACTCTATGGGTTAATTCCTATATATATGTTTTAATTTAAACCCAAGTATGAACTTATTTCAAATTTCTAATTGACGGGCAGTAATTTATTCTAATAATTTTGGAAATTTTGTTTTCTCTCCATTTGCAAATACTTCATTTTGAAGTGATTATATTTTTCTTAAGTGTGTATAGCCAACATATTAGGAGGTAGATTTTATAAGCCTATAAGTTTTGGAAATTTCAAATCACTTCCATTTCACTGACACCCAATTAAAAAGTTTAAATAGTTGAAAATTATTTTGAGTAATCCCAATACATTTCACTCAAATTTTAATTAGTTTATCTGACCTAAATATATGTTTTTATGTTGCTATCTACCCTGTCCTGCCATTTTCCCAGAGTCTCATTTTAAAATTTTAAATTATCAAATTAATTTTTTTATTTGGAATGTTACCTTTACCTTTCTGCCGAGTTTTAAATTGTAAGTAGTTGTAGTTATTATTTTTATAAGTTTGAAATAACATCTCTAATTTCACCAATTTCAACTTTGAAATTTGAAACTATAAGAATTGTTTGAATATCTGGAGTGATACCTACCTGCCAAATTTCAATTATTTACATTCAGTGATAGATTTTTCTTTGAACATACTCACTCTAAAAACCATTGAGACATGCTGCTCCAAACTTTATGTATTAATATAATGTTACTAAAGTTTTGAGAAAGGTGGTTGTTTTCTTAAAAGAAGAGGGAGCTTAGGTTTTGTTAAATGTCAATAATTATCTAAATTTATTCATATTCGTCACAAGATAGGGTATGAAATATTAATTTTTCAAACATATTAATAGGACATAGAAAAAATACTTTTAAAAACACTTCTCGAATAATTTTAGTAAAAATTTATAGTTTTGAAACTGAAAATAGTATAAAATTTTAACAATATTAAGAATATGCTTAAATATATTGAAGTTATGCTAAAAAGTATATGTTATTATTTATTATTATAAAATTATTTAAAATAGTTCACAATTAATTCTCATTTAAATAATTAGTTTAGGGGTAATAAAATTTTTGAATGCTATAAAAATCATAAGAAAATATATTTGATTTACAATAAGTTTAGTCTGAAAAGTACCATTCTTACTTGAACATAATTCCCTATGGCGCAAGATATTTATCTCCATTATATTATGATATCGCGCGTCTAGACCCCATCAGTCGTAACCCAGAAGTGGAAATATTATCAAGTACTAAAATAACGTTGTTCAAAGGGATCCCCTAATGTAATAATCGTACATTATCTCCGTGGATCTTTCCATGTTCCTTTGAAGTTAGGTGATGGTGATAGTGAGTATGAGGGTGATAGTGAGTATGACTGTGATAGTAAAATGATGATAGTGAGTATGATGGTGATACTGAGTATGAGGGTAATAGTATGAAGGTGATAGTGAGTATAGGATGATAATATGATGGTATTGGTAAGTATGAGGATGATAGTGAGTATGAGGCTGTGGAACCAGTGGAAAAACTTAAACCTAGCTTAATCCTAAATAACCAAATCATGGTTACAGTTGGGTTAAGTCTCCTTCCATATTACCAACAGAGAATCGAATCCGTTACCCCTAAACTAGTAGCCGTGTGCAATGACAACTACACCATGGGGCTGGTTTCAACAATAAATAAAAATGAGCATAGATGGGATACTTACGAAAACTCATTGTTAAGGTAGAAACATATTCACTTATATGGTTTTTTGTTTCTAAATATCACAAATCCTGAAGGAATATATTAAGGCAATAATCTATCAACGAATAAAGTATCCAATTATTTTTTACCAACAAGGGTTGAGTTGTGCTTTTGACGGCCATGTTTCTGATATTGATACCACTGTGGTCATTTTAAAATATTAAGTATTTTTTCCTAGTTATCGTTATGCTCTTAGTTCTTAATTTTTCATTTTATGTTTTTCCTAATTTTACATTGGTTTTCCTCAGACCTGATAATGGCGTTTATACGTCGAAACATGTAGTCGGTCAACCGGCCCTCTGGCATCCAAGGCTTAAGGAGAGTAATAAAAACCAGCTAAGGAACACTTATATACTCAACAACTTTTTTGTATCAATTTTCTCATTCTACATATTTAGACTCTGTTTCAAGTCCTCACTTATAATTATCATCTCTAACCTATTGTAAAATTTTTTTTGCATAATTTCCCTGTTTACTACCATTGGTAAAATTTTTTAATTTTCCTTTTAACAACTCTGGATCTATCTTAATATTACCTTTAACCTTAATGTTAACTTTTTCACTATAATTGTATATCTTACTTAGTAATGTTTTATTCATTAACATGTAACCTTAGAATATGAGATTTCTATTTGTATGTATTGTCTAATTTTAATATGTTTTTTTGTATTTTAACCTATTCCATATTTAACATGTTCTTGTTCTACTTATTTAACATACATTAATAAGAATTATAAGTTAAAGATTTTGCTATAGGTTTGCCATTATTCTATTCAGTATACCTTTTCTCCTATATAATGTAATATGTATTATTCAGACTGTTACTATCCTTAACTATTAAAACTATTATAATCTCAATATGGTTTACTCTAAATAAAAATATTTTTCTATCTTTAATTTTTTCCTTATATTACATTTTAATTATATATTTTCACTTATAATCAGATCCTTTTGTTATTGTTTATTGGGTGTCCCTTGAATAATTAATTAGTATCATTTAATAATAACTATCCTCAATCCAACCGATCGTAATCAAGTCCCAATCTCCTTGTCTTCGACAAACTAACTCAACAAGAAAATAGCGCTTTCGATCATAGAGCCACCGAAGCGCTAGATGCTCTACGACTGAGCTATCTAGGATGTATCCCAATCATTCATTCATTCATTCTTACCTCATATTTGATTATTGATTCTGTGATGGACGTGTGGAACCATCGGCTACATATGTGCAATCAATATTATGCGAGCGATCATACTTGAGTCACCTGACACTTAGGAGATCTGTTATGTAACCAAGTATGTGATAGTAATTGTAATATTAACGTGAGATTATAATGAATATCTAAGCACATCAAAAACTAAGACTCAAGACTCAGTCTTAAATTACGAGCGAAAATGACTCTGAACAAGAATTAAATCACGGTTAGCTAAATGGTATAGTATTAACATTCTAAGCTAAAGGTCCCAGTCTCGAACTCGGTGCATGCATGATTTTTCCTTTAATTTAAATTAAATGAAATGCGATCCCTTCAATATGGAAAGTGATGTAATTACAATTATTTTCATCTTATGTTTATATTCATATACAAGATTTCTCAAATGTATTGAGCCAAATCGCATATAACTATGTACATATAATGTAAGCAAATGTCTCACCTTGTAGTTTACCTAGCTTGACCGGTTTGTGGCCGATCATGTAGTTCCCTGCAGTTCTAGACATTTCCTTAAACCACCTGGAACTTATCAAGCCCAGGAGGAAGATAATAAATATTTCAGTCAGGCTCATATTGACAATATTATATTTATATTAATAAAAATCGTAGTACAAGCAAGTCAATGAAATTTAGGTTTTTTCAGTCATTTCACTAGAAACGAACGTGCATTATTGGGTCAATATTAAGAATAATTATATTGTTGGAATTTTGTAAACCAAAGATAGGTTTATTTTAACTCTAAATAATACGTCGTATAATATTGTTAAAATAAAATTGTATATATATAGTCCAGCAAGTACGTAACTCTAAATTAAAAAAATATAGTTTGACATTATGCATAAATTTGTATTGATTTAGTCCAATAGTAATATTAAATCTAACAATTTTTCATGCAATATCTTGGTCTCAGTATTGTAATCGTCTATTTATTTTTTATTTAAGCTAAACCCTAAATATATAGTGAATTATTATCCTATTACATATTGGTGGTCATGCAGAAAAGACGTTAAGTTTGTCTAAATTGGTTTGTTGACGATGGGGCGTCGCCAGCTCGAAATCCGGACGGGTGTATTGAAAGTTTATTTGCATAAATTGTCTCCTAACTATCGCCATCCTTATGATATAGTCTACATTATACACAAGTCGTGGTACGAAATAGGAAACCAAAAAAGATTAAAGCACCACACATAGCACTCTACAACCAATCACTTATCCAGTAATGTTATTTCAATGGTAAAAGACTCGATATAGCTAACATCTTCCTCTAGACTATAGGTCATCAAACCGTGGGCCACATGAGTCACGCACGTACACTTTGTGATCCATAAAGGACTGACCGTACTTAAATAGTAAATGGAAAATAATAGTGTCACATTTTTTTATACATTTTAAAAACTGTATGAATAAAATAATAATAATTAGTGGTGTCCGAAAATACGAAATTTCGAAAATTTTTGAATAC
>CABFVX010010104.1:0-15426 GCA_902151425.1 Timema shepardi | reverse complement strand
TCATTTCATCTCACAATCACCCTACCATTACACATTAGCGTAAGTGCGTATAAACCGAACGGGTAGTAAGACGCGGTGCTAATAATTATAATAATAATAATAATAATAATAATACAATTTACACCATTCAGACGCTTAATACCATGATAGGCAAGATCTCCATATTGTGCTTGAAGCCAATGATGGATTCCAAGGCAAGTCTTCCTTACAGATAAATTTAATAATAATACATTATTCCACTGAAATAGAAACACAGGCAGACACCATACTATTTACTACTAACATGGGTCACTATGGTAACAAATTAATTATTGCATCAAAGGTAGAAAATATTATAAATTCAACGCATTACTAGTATTATTAGTATTATTATTATTATTCAGTGTTCTGTCTTTCTACAGGTCTGTTGCCTTGTCCAAAATTGAATCAGATTGTATATCCTAGAATTAACTTTGTATTTAGATCTTGAAACTTAATTTTCTTTCCTAGTTTGAAGTCATCAATCAGTTGCATTCATGGTCTTTCTAGTCCCTTTCTCCCTTCCACCTTGTCATCTACGTCACAACTCTATAAGATATTTCTTCTCATAGTGAGACCTATCTAGCTGACCTTTCTTCGTAGAATCACCTGAATAATGGTTCTCTTTTTATTTATTATTCTTAAAACTTCTTCATTAGTTACCCGAAAACCCACCTCGGTGGCGTGGTTAGCTAACGCACTAGGTTCGTGTTGAAGACGGGAAGATCAAGGTTCGAATCTCGGTCGGGTGAACTGTGTTGGTTTTTCCTAAATTGTTTTACACTCTCTCTCAACGCAAATTCGGCTTCACGTCCTCAAAATTAAATATTTCTCAATTTATAATCCGTTAGCGTAATTAGTACTTAAGCGTATAACCCGAACTTATGGTATGACGCGGTGCTAAATAAAATAAATAAAAAACAATTTACCCGATCTATACACTTTGTCTTCTGTATAGTCTCCTCCAGAACCACATATCAAATCCTTCCAAACATTTACTCTCCTTTTTCCTAAGGGTCTTTGTTTCCACAAAGATTAACGTACACTCCATATTTAAAAATTGTTGCGACTATACAGTTTTTAAATAAAAGACATGGTCAAATTTTAACATCTATCATAAAATGTGCCCTCTATTTCCCCTGAAATATACAAAGCTTACCTTGCTAGGTTACACTATGGTGTAACTTTTAAATAGAGCCATGTTGTGATCAGTTAAGTTAAGATCGTTAACCTTCAGGGCAAATTGTTCGTACATAAGGTTTTGTAAATTAATTATTGTTCACTCTAGAATAGATCAACTGTATTCTGATTAGTGTGTATATGCACCAATTTATTAACTATGGAATATCATAAAGGAGTATATATCTGAGTGATATATCACGGGAATATAAATCAAATATCATAGTAAAATAACATCTCATTTTTAGTCAAGTGTAAATTTGAGAATGAAACAAAAGGAATACCATTTTAAAAAATGGGATTATTTTAAATTACAATCTGCATTTACTATTTCAACGATGTTTAGACCATGAGTAATTCAAACTGTGACATGAAAATATATTTTATAGGCTACTTATTATTAAAGAGATATTTACTTAAAAGGACTTTCCGTAAGCATATTGCCAACCCTTATAATTTATTCGTTATTAAAGATTAAATATATTCTAGAATATATCTTTGGATCCTTTATGGCAATTATAAAAAAACGCATTCAGACACACAACCTCTGTATTCCTTTAGTATGGCTGCCAGGTTCTCACGCTTCAGGTGTTATGGTCTTAAGCTTTTATGCTGATTCGCTACTTTATTAAGTATAATGTACAGTACATGCAGATCACAAGGCAATTTTCAAAACTACTGATAAAGTGACAGTGGCCTACCACGTCACTATGCTTATGGAAACCGAACTATTTCCAAGCCTCGTATCTTTCTAGCTGTCAGATAAACCCAAAGTTAAGATAAACCAGCTATACTTATTTTCTGAAACATTGTCAGATTATACTTGTGTGCATGGGTGTTCATTTCTTAAATGGTTTCCCACTCTCCCTCAGCGCAGATACGGGTGCATTTCCTCTTAATTCCACCTTGCTAGTCCCTACTAAGATATTTAAATATATATTTAAAATAAATATTTGTAGCCCAGACGGATAGTAATACGTCGAGAAAAATATATTATATATTATTTACGTAGAATGTTAAGACTTCACGACACTAGAAATTATTTCGAGACAGATCCACATAATTGTTCGTATGTTCTAACGTGTCACTCTCGTGTTGGACTGGAATGACATGGATAGGAAGATCGGGATTCGAAACCTGGTTGGATGTACTGAAGTTGTATTCTACTAAATGGTTCTCTTCTCTCTGCAAACGAATGCGGGTATATTTCCACTAGAATTATACCTTCCTTATTTCTATTCCCTTGGCATAGCTAATGTATGCGTAGAGCCAACAGCTACTAAGACCCAGTGAAAAAAAAACTCGTATGTAGGAACGAGTATTGCAAATAGTACAAACAATATCGGCCGGCTTCATCCACTATCCACGACCTAGACGAGACAATCAAGCGATGTCACTATCAATTAAAACAACCATCAAACATAGACCACAATTTGACCTGTGCCGGATTATATATGAAAGGAACTATTGACACTGGGAAAAGAAGAGGTAAAGGGAGACAGCCAAAATCGATTTATCACCGGATGATTGATCGATATGTTACTGTCTTGATATTATAACTGGGAGATTAAAAGTTGTACATGACACGAATACACAATCAGTATTCGTAGCTTTGAATTATTTTTTTGAAGGTAACAATTATAAAAATACTTAAACTTAATCTCCACTTTACAAAAAATGTTTATATAAATAAATAACTGACAAACAAACTTAGTTAACCAACAAAACCATCAGTTTATGAATTGTTACACCTAAGTATCATTAATCAGAAAATTCACGCAGATAATTATTAAGTTTATTTTTAATGTACTGTACGTAACACAATATATTTCAATTAATCTGAAATCTATTTATAACACCACGTTAGACAATGAGGGTACTTATCTTAAAGTTGCAGATTGTGAATGCTAGAAATTGTAATATTTCTTATATCTCGATGTATTTTTAAGAAGTTTACAGCATTTTAAGGCCTAGTTTCTCGAGGCATATAATATAATGCTATAGTGTAATCCATGAAAGTAAGACTGTTATTGCTAAGGGTAAACTAAATGTAAATTAGTGAAAACACGTTGTATTATTGTTATTAAGGATGTGACTTCACAGCAAGTCATTTCCCATGTTAATAAATTTACGTTTTATTCGGCGAGTTTTAAAGGTATACCGTTGAAACATAAACTATAAATTCTTAAATAATTCTAAAAATAATATGTAGACCTACAATGTCCAGCATTTTTATTATTATCTTGAAATAGTTTTATTTGTAAAAGTATTTTTTTTATAAATCATCTACAACTTATGCTATTCACTAAAATGGCTTGTAGGAATCTTCCTGCCAAGATGTAGAATAAAAAGTTCGTGAAAGCATATTTCTATCTAAAATAGGAATTTAAAAAAACGTATAATTAAAAACCAAGTCATTGTTTTCAAGGCGCTAATAGAAGTAGTAGATGGACTGTGTAATCTCGTCAGAGGAATAGGGGAAGTGTTATCTGTATATAAAAAGAGGCCTTGCAAGGTGAAATTCTCATTTTCTTCCCTCTCTTTCAGTTTCTTACATGGATGTCTAAGTGTGATAACAGGAGAAAGGGAGGTTTGGTAACTCTTTTTTATGACTATTCGAAACAACTAGGAGTGTTGGTGCATTATTTCATGGTATATTTGTCTGTTTTTCAATTAGTTACAATTTCACTACCCATGTATATTAGCCACTTTATAATATATTTAAAATTATTATGATTCTCACTAACAGAAAGTTGTGACTTTGGGTCTTTGGTATTGTTTTAAGACTAGGCCTACAGGTGTGATTACCCGTGTTTGAATATCAGCTGAGTTTTCATGCAAATGGGGGGAAGGGAAGAGCCATAAGCAAAGTATCTTGTCATGTAATTCAACAATATTACCGTGTTCTGAAGATATAACGTGGAATTTATTTAGTTCATTATTAATTCAAAGTAGCTACATCGGTGAGCACGTATGCTGAATGTTGCTCTTCTAGTCTGGTTTGCTGGTGAGTGAAAGTTGGGACTCTAATCCCTATCGAACATTCTGAAGGTGACGGGAAAAACTCTTCGGTGATACTTTGTTATCTTATACAGTAAATGAGAGAGCTGAAATTGCAATTAATTATTCCCTTTTCCTCAACTTTTACAATGTCTACCACTCCCTATATAAGAAGTCTGATAAATCTATTACATAGCTATATTAAGAACATGGTAGAAAAGTCAGTTCCTGACAGTTTACGAGGGTTATTACAAGTTCTTTAATATATTCATACGCGAAGTCGTGTGATCTGAAGCTTTCATTTTTGATAGCTGGTCATTAACACCAATGAAATAATACTAACATCATAGTAACATGATATTTATGTTTGAAAAACTTCATGCTGTCATCCTACAATTGAGACATACTGATCGAGCAGCCGCCGTCTTCTGGCGAAGATAGTGCAAACTTATACGTGTAGAGGATGTCATGTTGCTGTATATTAGTAATATTTCATATGGTAAGTTGGTAGTCTTAAGAAATGTTATGAATGACGTAAAAATATATTGAGTGTAATATTGAAACTACTTACATAAGTAGCATAATAAAAGCTACTCTGATAATACCTGAAATAAAGATTTTAGTTATTGAGTAACTGACCAAAAATGGTGTTAGAAGTTAACAAACGTTTATCTTATTATTTACTGTCTTGAAAAATCGTGTAAAGATAGTGCTGTGACATCTTGAATTGGAACGACTTGAATTACGTGTTATTTAATAATGGAACATTATTTTAAATCACCGTGTCTTATAGAATGTTCAGACAATGTTCCTGAAAATTGGGAGAAATTCTTACATTATTATTACTAGCACCGCGTCTTACTACCCGTTCGGGTTATACTCACGAAATTCTTACAAAAATGTCAAATATTTCTGGACGCGACGGGTAAAGCTGAGAAGGGTGATAGAGTTAAGATATCCATATTGTTAAATGTAGTTGGAGATGAAGGGTTGGAAGTGTACAAGACCTTCAAGTGGAAAGTTAATGAAGATACACATAAACTGACAGACACATTTGCGAAACTTGAAAGCTATTGAGCCCCAAGAAAGAGTCTGCTGTTTGAACACTATGCATTTGTTCATGCTATACAAAAAGTAGGACAATCATTAGACAACTTTTTAACGGAACTTGGAAAGTTAGCGTCATCATGTGAATTTAAGGATGAGGAGATCCTTATTTTAGGACGTCTAGTCTTTGGACTTCTTAATAAGTCTCTTATGGAGCGGCTGTTACGGGATCCAGATCTGACATTGGCGAAAGCTCCCAAGTACTGCCGAGCTTCTTAAATCAGTCACCACCAAGCCCAAGCCATACAAGTTTAACGAAAATACCAAATAAATTGGTGAATGCGTGTGCAAGCAAAGTTAAATAAAATAAACGTATGTGTAAAAAGTGCTTTTATAGTCATATATATGGTTATTTACCGGCTTATGGGAAAAAATGCGCTTACTGCCATCAAAAAAATCACTTCGCAAAAGTTTTCCCAAAGAAGTATAAAAGTGTAAATAAGATAAGCCTAAGTTTAAAACAGGTTGAACTAGAGTCTAATTTAGAAAGTGACAATGATCCAAATAATTAATCCAAGCCAGAGAACCTTTATGTTGATAGTGTTAAATCCGTACAAAGCTGTAAACATAAACATGGTAAACTCTAAGTCGTGGAAGGAGGATATAACAATTGAAAACAAACTTAGGATTAATTTTAAGTTGGATAGTGGAGCGGAGACAATAATTCTTCCTCTAAACATATTGAATCAGTCAAACCCAACACCCACATTATAAAAATCTAAGGTGGTTTTGTAAGCATTTGTTTAAAGTAAAATAAAACCAGTGTGTAGTGTAAAACTGTTATGTACAACTAGAAAAGGTGAACAAGCATCCACGTCATTTTCTATTGTCATCCTGCAAGACTGCAATTCCTTGTTAGGCTTTGATGCATGTGTACGCCTTAACCTCATAAAGCGAGTTAATATGATTTACATGCCCACCATCAATGATAGCATTAAGCTTAAGTACCCTGGGGTTTTCTATGTGTTAGGGAAAATGCCAGGTACACATCATATTGAACTGAAAGATGAGGTTAAACGAGTTGTTCATCCACCGAGGCGAATCCCTGGTAGTCTTTTAGGAAAGCTAAAGTCTACTTTGGACAACCTAATGTTTGAATGTTTGTAAACCTTGTTTTTTAGTTGTATGTCAGTTGAGATTATAGTGAAACTAAAAGGGTAGTAATATTTAATATGTTAAGTTGGTAGTCTTTAGAAATGCTATGAGTGACGTATAAATATACGAAGAGTAATATCGTAACTTATTAAATAAGTAGCACAATAAAAGCTACTCTGATATTAGCTGAAATAGCGGTTTAGTTATTGTGTAATGGACCAGACACATCTGGTCATCAAAACGAGCCCTCCGGCCGTTAATCTCAGTTTTATAAACCGGAGCAGCTAGTTTTTCATTCATGTGGCTCCTCATTTGTTTTCACGAGACTGAGTTGTTAACTCCACAAAAAAAACTTGTATGTATTTTTCCAAAAACTTATTCCAATATATTCTAACTGTACCAACATTACGTAGTCTACCCTAAAGACAATCCGATACTCTCAATCTACTCGTGAATAACACATAGCAGGTTAGCCCCACGAATATATCGTAGCTTAGGTATGTAGTAGGCCTATAGCTAAAACAGACTTTGTATTGCTGTGTGGTTATCTGGAGTCTTCAATAGAAATAAGTGGAATTGAGACCATTGAAACTATATTACAGCAGTTAAAAAAAATTGTGCGACACAACATTACAAACTTCCTCATATTATGTATTATATCCCTAAATTTCCAAAAATAGGTTTTTAGTGAACTACCCTTAAGCAAGTTTTCCTAAGAAAAACCAATATATCAACTTACTAATCACATTATTCACAAATAGATTTTAAACAAATTATTAGATTATTTTTAAAAATTTCATAAATTAATTATTTGTATGCAACCCTCAAATAATTTTACTAAAAAAATACAGTAATATTTACTATGAAAAACAATTATCATATATCCATTTAATACTAAATCTTAAACGCCAGTTTTGAAAGAATTCAATTTTTTTATTTATCTGTCCAGTAAACTACCCTTAAATTAACTTATTTTATTGTTGTATTTAAAATAGTCTGAAAATAACAATTTTAAACAAAATCTTTAAGACTATATTCAAAATGTTTATATTTTTCAAAGGTCAGTCATCAATTAACCTTGATATAACTTTTTTTAAGAAAAATAAATGTATACAATTAATTGTATTGTAAAAAACTTTACAGATAACTATTTTTAACCAAATCGTTACAGAAATTCTTAAAAAATCTACTGATATTTTAAAAAGGAGATATTTTCAAAATATTTGTAATTCAAAAAAATCCCTCATCAAAGGAGTAGGATTGAAATAAAATAAAAAATCTATTGCCCCACAAAATCTAACAATAAAGTCTGAACAAAACCCATAAAACTGTTTTAGATCCGTGTCCAGGGACGGACAGACAGACATGGGTACGGACAAAAAATTATAAAATCCACAATTTTTTGTTTTGGAATCACATAAAACTTAAAGATTCATCATAATCTCTTGATCGATTTTTGTTCATGATATGAGAAAGTAAAATGTGAAAAATAATTGTTTTAGAATTTAAAAAATGCATTCTATTCTGTGGTCTCAATGCCATTATTTTTATGTGGAGAATGAAGAAAGGCACTTTTATGCACGTTCTCGCTCAGGAGTAATTGTGTATCTAAGACATCAGATTCAGTTAATCGGACGTGAGATGGTCTCCGAGGAGTGAATACCTCCGATCCATTACAAGACCTTAATCACGATTGTTGTTGGTAGTAAAACTGAGAGATGACTCCCTACAGTTCGATAAGCCAGTATTAATAAATTAATACGAGTTAGTGAACCCAGCTACAGACCTAACGAGCATTGGTGTGATTCTCATTAAGGGTGTTATATTTGTGTATTAACCATTCAAGTGAGTTAGTTTCGTAGGAGTTCAATCGCCTACTGGTAGATGTGTTGTACCTAGTCAAGTCAACTTGTGTGGATGTGACCTCGTGATTATAAGGAACACGTCCATCAAGTCATCCACGCTTCATTAGGCCCAACTCTATCTGCTGTTAGCACTGGTGAGGACTGTATATTAGCAGGCCCTGAGATGATAATACGTCCATCAAGTCATCCACGCTTCACTAGGCCCAGCTCTATCTGCTGTTAGCACTGGCGAGGACTGTATATTAGCAGGCCCTGAGATGATAATACGTCCATCAAGTCATCCACGCTTCATTAGGCCCAACTCTATCTGCTGTTAGCACTGGCGAGGACTGCATATGGCTAGACCCTGAGATGCGATCATCTAGTCGTCCAGGCTTTACAAGGCCACTCGAGTAGGCCTCCAAGCGACTGCTCCTTGTCTTACACTAAATTCAGGTGCTTCTGCTATCCATCAAACAGGAGCCATTTCAAGTGGCTATGAAGTGGTCCTGGTTCCACGCGTGGCGTTGATCAGAGAACAGGTGGGATTTGACGTGCTAGTACTCGTAATTACTCAAGAGACAGAGCCACTTAACGGGGGATTAAAATCAGGTATTGAAACATTTCTAGTGAAGGGATATCGGTGAACTTAGATTAATTTGGAATATTTAGTGATCATAGTGTCAGAAATACACCGTGAGCAAGTCCTAGCTCTCATATTAATCAAGCTTTTAATTGATGTAACCTGCTTCAGTGGGCACATGAACTATACATAATACTAATTCTTCTGGCCTAACTGGCCGGTAAAGCTAGGTCTTGGTACGGATCCTGGCCGGAAATATTAAGTACAAAGTTGCTATATTGTCTATATTGTTTCCCCCTCTCCCTCCACGTGAAATCAGTTATGTCTCCTCTAAATTCAACCTTTCTCATTCCTACACCACTAGCGTAGTTAAGTGTGGATAGCTCGGGAGGGTGGTAAGAAGCAGTACCAAAAAACTAAATACTGCTATTTTTAATATTTTAGTATTTATGGATATTATAGAAAATACATATATATATAATCCCAAGAGAGGGTTTATTCAATCCCTATATATATGGTATTATTATAAATAATTCAAATATAGTTGAAAATTACACTTATACGTGGAAATAAAACCCGTATCAAGGTGTAATTTGCATTATTATGTCCTAATACATACCTGTTAAAGGACTTGGACACATTCCAAATAATAATTGCATTGTACTAACTTGTAAGTTAGTTACAGAGCTTATTTCAAATAAATGTCATTCAGGTTAATAGTGATTAAAAAAAACATAGCTATAAAAAATGAGTGTCATCAATATAATATATTATTTCTTTTCCTACAGGCATTAAATTGGGAACCACTGTTTAGTAATAAAAAAAAGCTCTTTGTGTAGGTTTCATATTTATTGAACATCCTTATTAGTTTACATATATCAGATATCAATATCAAGTATAAAAATAGTTTAATAATAATAATAATAATAATAATAATAATAGGTAAGCCTGTGCGAATCTTCGAAATTTAAAGTTCGAATTTGAATCGTAGTAAGATTCGAATTTAATTCAAAATTTAGAATATTTTTGGGATTCAATCCAATATTTCAAATATTAGTATTGGAAAGATATGAATTTTATCTGAAATCTCGAATATAAATAAATCCTAGATTCTAATTCGATGAGTTTAGCTTAAAATTTGAGTTTATAATTCTTATTTTCAAATAAATACAATCGGACTAGAAACCATTTGGGGAGTCAAGTGAATAAAGAAATTAACTTTACTTTCAGGTCGTAAGGAAATAACGTGGGTGACAGTTTGTGACGATGAATATTTTCTTTTTTTAAAAAAACAAAAAGTAACTAGGCCTACCCTTTTTTAAATATTAATTAACCTTTTCACATTGATTGAAAAATAGTTGTGTGATTCTTCACCTTTTTAGACTAGTGTTATTGCATGGACCATCCTGCTGCCTTAAGCAACCAACGCCTTTCATGGTTTCCCATGAGCGTCGATTCGGGCGCCTAGCTCGGCGTTTGGTTCATCCCACAGCGCCAGTTCTGCTTACCAAAAGTGGCCCACTTGGCGCTCCGATCCGTCTCCGGCTTCAAGCTATCGAGCAAGCCCGAGATCTCACCCATTTAAAGTTTGAGAATAGGTTGAGGTCGCTTCGGCCCCAAGGCCTCTAATCATTCGCTTTACCGTATGAGACTACCTTACGATATAATGATTAACATCAAATTTTGAAATATTTTATTACTGGATTGGAACTCGGAAACTTAACATAGTGAAATATTCAACACGGATTCTATTTGAAATATTATCATAGTAAGCCTAAAATAAATTGTTTGATTCATATTTGAACCTATTTTTAAAATAAAATATTCAATCCAATTTTTTTTATTTAAGCAACGGATTCGACCAAGATTCGATTTAATCAAATAAAACTAGCATAAGATTCTATACTTAATCGATTCTAATTTTTAAGCATGATATTTGATTTGATTCAGCCAAGGTTCAGGTTCGATTTGAAATTGAAAATAATGATGGATTCGCACAGGCTTAATAAAGGCCTAGTAATATTTTTTATTTTAATATTTTAATTAATATTATTCTAGACACAAAACATATGTATTTATAACTTTGCTAACAATCTTTTTTATTTAGTTTTATAGACGTTTAAAGTTAGCAGTTGGTAATCAATATCTTGCTCACGTGTCATAGTTAGGAAAAAAATGCATCAGTGCTCTCTGTATTTGAGTTTATGTTTTGACCTCATTGAACATAAATTGACAAATATAGAATATTATGAATTGAACCAATGGGAGAGGCACTGGAGAAAGTGCCCCTCACCTCTCCAAAAAATGAGATAATTTTGAAACCACTATGACGGTGTTTTCCATATTTAATATCTGCAGCGTTAGAAATTTGTATCACACTTAACAACTGGATCCAAGGCAGTAAACAGAAATTTATTTTGAGAGTTGTATTACTTTTGGTAGCTCGTTGTCGTATTTTAGTTACTGAATATATTAAGATTTTTATATTCAACTGCGCAAATTTTCATAATTGGACAGTGGCCCTTCTTAGGACAGTGCACATGGTATTAATGTATCCTTGACTCAATAAGGTCACAGAGATTAGCTTCACCCTCCACCGTCGCCTGAATTCCGATAGAGCAGATTAGCCAACGCTTGCAAAACGATACTAGCTTGAAAATGGGAACGATCATGCTAACGGCACCTATTATCAACTAAGATAACTATTTGTAGAAGGAGAAGATGTATTTAAACCCCCATGTATTTTTACTAGAGTGTCGACTCGGGAGTTGTTAAAGCTCAATATCATCGTGATTATTGAAACTAGCCCTAATTTTAAAATATAGTCAAAAAGAAGAATAAATTATTAATTAAATGATGTGTTATAAACAACAACCTAGCTTAATTTGACAAAGAAACTAAATAAATCGATTAATAATATTTGTTTTCCCATTTAAAATGTATTGAAATGTAAACATTTTAACGACAATTTTTCAATAACTATTTTTAGCATGGTTTGAAAATTCCATAATAATTATGAAAAATGCCCAGATATGTTACTAAAATAAATAAAAAACATTAATGTTGAATTATTAATTTTTTTAACAAATTATTTTTGTTTAGAGCCGTGCATTTATGGGTAGGCTTAGGCTTAAGCCAAAATTTACAACTACCCGGTAAATAAATATCAAAACTGCCCACCATAATGTGCTGAGATGTTCCATTATCCTTAGGCCCTATATGTCATTACATCGCATAATATACCAAGTGTAGACCCATTAAGGGAAACAAAGGCTTATTTTTGAGCTAAGTATCATAAGGAATAAAAAATACTTTATTCTCAAGTTTGATAATAATGTGATAGCTCTAACACATGTGGTGTTATTTTTTCTATTTTTTATTTTTAGCACGACGTCTTACTACCCGTTTGAGCTATATGCCTATTCACAAGTTACACTAATGGATTAGGGATTAGGAAGGCTTAATTGAGAGAAAATGCACCCGAATTATAGAGTTGATCTCCCCATCTTCAACAGTTTAGCCTAACATGAGAGTAGTGGGTTAGACCAAACTGTCACCAAAGCGGGTTGTTATTCTTTCAAATTCATAATATAATTATTTTAATTCAAACTATTCTTTTTATTTGTGTTTCACGTTCTAAAAGGTGGGTATAAGAAAGGTAGAATCTTAGAGTATATATACCCACATTTGAGTAAAGTGAAAGTGGGAAACCATTTAGGAGAAAAACACTTCAGCACACACGGCCTATATTCTATCCCCATCACGGTCAAACCAGATAAAACGGATATGTTTCTGTTTTTTATGTGCCCTCTGATGCAAGTAGATGCAAGGTGATCTAACCTTTGTTATTTCAAGTACACGCGTTGGAACCAAAGGAACAATAACAATCAACTAACAAATAAATTGAAACCGAATTCTCACGCCACTGTTATTGTTTTGTTCTCACTCCTCGACGAATTCAAAATCATTGCGAAACTAAAGAAATCAAAATACATGATCAGGAAATGAGCGAGACGTGATTAGTCCATTGTCCACTTGTGACGTTGATGGCAGTTGTGTTCGTGAGTCTCGATTAGCTTGTGTTTTTTTTATAACTAGGGGACTTAATGTGAACTTTCTAGGCACAGGGTCATATCAGCACACAAGGAAACTAGTATATCCTAGGAGAGCAGAGTTAACACTTAAAATTCAAACATAGAGACAGAAATGTTAAAGTTATGTTATCAGCAACCCACTTCGGTAACGTAGTTAGCTAACGTGCTAGTTTCGTGTTGAGCTAGACTGCCGAGAAAGGGGAGTTAGAGGTTCGAATCTCGCTCGGGTGAACTGAGGGTGGTTTTTTCTGAATGGTTTTCCACTCTCCCTCAACGCAAATGTGAGTTCACTTCCTCTACATTCAACCTTTCCAGTTCCTAGCACATTAGCGTAATTACTGCTTAAGTGTATAGCCCAAACGGATAGTAAGACGCGGTGTTAAATAAATACATAAAAATATTATCAGCGCTGGTGGGCAGACTATATAAATGTCTACACCATTTAGTCTGGTTGTCTGATGATGGTAAGGTTGGGGTTTGAATCCCATCAGAGTGTTCTGAGGGTGTTTCTTTCTAAATGATTTTCTATTATCTCGCTAGCAAATTCCAGAAAATTTCCTTTAAATTCTGCCTTACTCGTCCCAATTACATTAACTAAATATGTATATAATTAACGATACATTACACTAACAAAATATACATTAGCGACATATATATTGAATAAGTGTATATATATTTTAATGAAGTTCATTTTTTGCCTGAACGGGTAGTAATACGTGAGGAAAATTAATTATTTACAATATAAACTCACACACTTTTTTTAATGCTTCATTTGTGTAGGTTACTATGAAGCAAAACAGACAACTAATGACTCAATTAGGCAAACAAAGGAAACATAATGGAATTTAACAAATCTAACAAATGCGCTATAGTTGATTCTAAATAAATCTAAATCTACCACCTCCAGTGTAGCAAGTCAAGCCTACTTGAAAATAAATATCCTCACACTAAGCTATTTACAATGAAAATGGCAGTTTTGAAGCTTCAAAATCACTAAAATAATCCTCAACTATCTTCGAATTTTATGTAGTGATCCTGTTTTAAAAAATATTGTTTTAGGGAAGTTAGGTCTATGCTCCTTACTATTTACTTTGATCTCAAAACTATAACATTTCCTGTGAAACGTCGTTTAAAATGGGAAAATTAAAAAAAAAAAATGTTTTAATTATAAAACTTGAACTGTAACTTTTGTAGTTCCATAGAAGCATGTTGATTTCATTTCCTTCCATTTTAGTGTGAGCCATATTTTGAAATAGCAAATGATTTGTTAAATAACGTGATAATTCTTTAGGTCTGCAACGCGTTTGGTAGGTGGCCTCCTTAGGAGTCCGTCTCGCCACAGTAATAACACCTAGCTCAGGTAGTTAATAATTACAACTCAAATCAAACGTCATATCGTGGCGTGGCTTTATGTATTCGGCTTTTTTAAAAAAAACAGAGGAATGGATACTAGTGACACTGTGTTACCATTTTTTTAAACGACCTCATCAATAAATATTTATTTCAAAATTAAAATAAATGATAAACGGCAAAACAAAGACATTCTCGCTCCTTAACCTAATAAAAATGTAGATATTTACTTAAGATATGTGAAACAAAATAATATTCGTTGTTGTAGAAACATAGGCATAGTGCAAAAAATACATCACGTTTCATTGACAACAAAGATTTAGCATTGTTCGCCTAAGATCATATTATCAACTCCCCATTTCTCAGGACTCCATTTACTTGTAGCTCAGAAACTAATGGTTTTATAAAAAGAAAATACTCGCTTTGCTCGTTGAAAGGTCCACCCTCAATACCACAGTGAGTTTTATTTGCGAGTGGATGTAAACTAATGTAATTCCAGAGCCATTTTATGATAGGTCTTACTGTTTAGCCACAAGAGACCTCCAAATAATGGTCCCACACTGACTTTAAAGCTGCTCCACAGTTTTTAATTTTTTTTCGGGGGTTAAGGATTAAAATTTTTAACCTTTTGGAATTTCCCCATCTGTTAAAGACTAGAAGCTATAAGTTTGCCAAATTTCAAGTTTCTAGCTCATCTAGAAGTGGGTAAACACTATTGCCAGTGAGTGAGTCAGCCATGTGGCTTTATAGTAGTACAATATTTCGAAAAAAAATATTTTATTTTGGATATTTATACAACCTTTCAATGATAAGTGATTTCTTATCTCAAATAGACATATGATATATATGATTATATATTATCAAAACTAGATATATCTGTCTACGTAATGTGCCCTCTAGTCCTTTTTCCCGGAAATATTATACGCGTAATTTTTGTTGATCTAGTATTAAACTGTGTCTAGATATACGTAATTTAAACGAAATTGTTTGTTGATAATAATAGAAGAAGTTTTTTCTCCCTTAAGTAAACTACCCTTAATTTATTGGCTGGATAGCTAATTACTATTCAACCGGACATGCGGCAGTGGACCTAAAATTATAAGACCTAAAGTCACAACTCCTAAACTAAATTTCTTAACTTCATAACACCTAACTT
>CABFVX010010103.1:0-15427 GCA_902151425.1 Timema shepardi | reverse complement strand
TTTCAATTTTCAGAATATGATTTCCTGGTGGTATTATCCCCATTAACATGCTTTAACAATAGTTTCGGCTATTTGTTACATTAAAAACACAAAAGCTGTCAATATTAAAAATACTATGTTTGATCTGCGTTATATCACTAAAACACAAAGGTTATGTAGAGTAAACTTTGTATAAATCGACACTATAATGAAACCGCTGTTATGTTGGCTGCACTATTGTATTTCAGGCCTCCTGGATGCTTTGTCAACAATAAGGTAATGCTCGGTTGTTTTATGTTGGCAGTAATGCTATATTTCAGGCTTCCTAGATGCTCTAGCAACACTTGGTTGGTGCTTGGTTGCCTTTTGTTGGTAACACTATTGTATTTCAGGCAACATTTAGTTAATGCTCGGTTGCCTTATAATGGTAGCACTGTTGTATTTCAGGCCTCCTGGATGCTCTGACACGTGGTCTGTTAGCGTCAGATCGGCGCGTGTTGGCAGCGCGCATCCTGGCGCTGAACTCTAGCTCTGGACAAGTGATGAGTAGCGCCTACTGGAGACGGCAGGTGGCCCCTGAAGACCATCGCTCTCTGCTATTAGAACTGGGTGGACCTATAAAGGTTGTAGACGAGGGTCCCCACGTGGGAACTCGTCCGGACCCGAGGCTGCCTTGGTACGAAGACGCTGAGTCCAGCCCTGGCCTGAGGTCCCCCAAGTTCATGGCTAGCCCAAGCAACGTGTCGTACAGAGGGTGGTGGACCTTCCCCTACTACTCGTGCACCGTCAAGAGGTGGCTTCTCTCTTACAGCGTGGCGGTTCCATCCCCTGGCAGGTACACTCAAACCAGCCTTTCACTTAATAAATACTTAAACATTTATTTATACATTTTCCCTTAGGGTCAATGTTTAAACTGTACCAACGTATCCCCCGATTGTCTAAAGAAGTGATTAAAATTAGGGATGGGGCTTATAATAGTTTCGGAGATTCCCGCTTTGTCATAAAAGGCTATATAAAAGGGGAACTTCTGCCCCGAACCTTTGGTCTTGTGCGGAAGCTTTTAGGGCCTCCGTTTACGACCTTGGCAACACACATGGCTTCCCTAGAACATTAATTGGAGACCGTTAAACTTGAGTTCTGGAGGATCTGGAGTCTGATTATAACTGTTACCCTACTTTGCGAAACAATGAGTTGCGTTCATGAGGGTTCCGGACGTAAAATTGGCACTTTCTTACACCCACATGCTGCGATGACCGTTCCCCAGATATGCCCCATGTGAAGGTTGTTATGTCCAGCGTAGTGTGGGGCTCCCCATCTAGAGAGTTAACCAGAGCCTCATGTGGTAGAATCAACCCTAGATATACGAGACAACTATTGAGCAGGTTGCCCCTAAATGGCAAGGCCAAATTTATTGTCGAATCTTACAACTTACTGTCCACTGGTACCGTAATGCCTAACCCTGCTGGCATCTCGCTATCTTCCCTTCACAGGGTCGTAATAACGGGAGAGGGTGGGAATGGGGAAAGCTGTCAAGCCCCAGACCAGTTCCCTGGTGATGTCTCTACTAGAGGATGGTGAGAACCTAAATAGTTTCATCCTATTTATCCTCGAAAGAATTAGTAATGTGCAGCTAAAGCAGACGTCACTGTAAGAAAACTGCGTGATGGCACTGTTATAAAGCAGACCGCCACTGACATACAGTCATCTAACATAATTGCTGTTTCTATCATACCGCTACAGTAACTCAGCTCATTTACAGGTAAGGTGGAACCACACATGTTCTTCAATGTCTGCAAAAGAGACTAGATGAGCATTGAGCACATCTGTGGGCAGCTTTACCCTTAACATGTACCCGAATATTATAGAATAACACTAGAAAATGGCAAAGAAAAAACTACTGATACATACACCCTCACTTTTACGACCCCTATTATTCGAAAGAGTTACCAGCAGTTTTCCATGTGTTCAGGGTCCGGCCATGTGTCCCCAACCCTCAGCGCTGCTTTCAGTGCTCCAATTTGGGCATACGAATTGCGATGCCGTGGTTAGCCAACCTATGCCGATTGCATACAGGGGGTTCACGATACACTTTGTGTGTCTACTAAGCTATGCCTCAACTGTAAGGGTCCGCACGTTGCCTGGTCTCGTGTCTGTTCGAAATGGAAGGAAGAAAATAAAGTCCTGGAAATTCAAATTGAAAATAAGATCAGGAATATGTATTGCTCCGGTATTTCAGACTTAGGACAATGGATGTTTTTGGCAACAATTTGGCATTGCTAACTGCCACTGTCCAGTTAATATTTCTAAGACGTCTTCTCGACCCATGCCATTTGTCTTTACTAGAGACATCAAAATGCACTGACTACGGCCCATTTACAGGTAAAGGTGGAATCCCACAGATTCCTCAAATGTTTGCAAGGGAGTGGTCACTTACTATGACATCGACTGCCTAACTATTGAGAAAATATGTTAGGGACCGGCCTCTCAGCATGCACCGAAGTATACCGTATAGTCGTAAAAAATAACGATAGCGATGAAAATATGGATATGTATATCTTTACCTTTGCGACTCCTACCCTTCCTAAGGAGTTCCGAGCGGGTTTTCAAGTGCTCAGGTTTCGGCCGTATGTCCTTAACCCTCTTCGCTGTTTTCACTACCAGAAATTTGGGCATACAATTCTGCGATGCCGTGGTAAGTAAACCTTTGCAGATTTTATAATGAGGACTAACGAAACACTGTGTGAGCTACCTAAGTTCTGTGTTTGCTGCAAAGGTTCGAACTCTGCACATTCATGGACCGGTCTGAAATGGAAGGTGGAGAAAAAAGTCTTGGAGATCCAAACAGAAAAGAATATTCCATATGCCCAGGCACGCAAAGAATACGTATCTATCAAGACTCCGGTATTTCAGACATCTTACAGCCATATTGTTGGCCAAAATATCAATTGTCTTAACTGCCGTTGTGCATTTAATATCTCTGAGACGTCTTCACGACCCGTACCATTGGTCTCTGCTCAAGACACAAGTAGTCATAACGCACCAACTACAGAGGCGACACCTTCATAGAGGTCGTCTCCGCCACCCGTATCCCCTAGGAGTCCTACTCGGATCCCTCTCCGAAGTCCACCTCGTGGAACACCCTTGTGCCCACCTCAGAGAACACCCTCAAGTCCACCTTGCCGACCCCAACCCCTAGCCCACCTCTTGGAACACCACCTAGTCCACCTTGTCGACCCCACGCCCTAATCCACCTCGGGTAACACCCTTAAATCCTCCTCGGGTAACCAAATCAACTGAAGCCGTTTATCTGCCGTCCACACTCGCCTCTGGGACTCCAAAGGTTAGTGTGGTTGGCGAGGTAGGTGAGGCACAAGACTAAACGTCATGTAAAGAATCTTCCCCTTTAAGTCGCCTATTACGACAGACAGAGGATATTGCTGTACTCTTTTAAGCCCTATTCCTCAGGGGACTTTATTATCTTGCACAAAAAAAGTAAACATAATATTTTTATTTTTGAAGACCATCACTAGTGGGTGGAAATAAATAAAATAAACTTAGAACATAAATTTCAATAACATAAAGTGTGGCTATTATCCCTATAACCTAATTAAATTGCACAATCGTGACCTAAACGTCACTGAAGAAGGGGATGTTCATTCTAAAGGAGAAGTTATGCTCGGTATGGCTTGGGGGGCGTGGTTCGCAATTTACCGCCGGCTGTTTGTAAATTTGCACTTATCAAAGGAGCTGAGCATATTGGTTCGTGTAGGTTCATGCAGGCTTGCCTTATCGTGGACCGCTTGTAATGCAGGTCGCAGTTTAAGGCTAAGGTGTACTGTCATTGCTCTGGAAAGTTTAATTTTAAATATTCATTTCGAGTGAACTATGGCGTGGGGCACAGATAAAGCTTTGGAATGTATCGAAGAACATCAATTAGAAGAGGTAATATGGAACCCGAAACATGACGACCATAAATATAGGAATGTTGTGCATGACTCATAGGCCCAATTGTAGACAAAATTTGCTGCAACGATTAAATCATTAAGGAAGAAAGAATATGGAATCTTCGCTACCTACAGAAAATATGCAAGAAAAATTGGGAACAATCCACAATCAAAAGCCACACATGGAAGAAGTCGGAATAATTTGTTGCAGAGCATCCATGATTGTGATTCAGTACTGATGATAAGAGAAAAGGCTCCACAGTGTTTCGACGAACAAAATGCGTCAGAAATCTGAACTAATCACGCGCCGTGATGTCACCTCCAGTTCGCCATCACGATATGCTCTCCAGTTTCCTAGTTCACCTAACCACGCACCATGTAATTTCGCCTTTAAGGAATTGCACAAACGTGTTGTACACGGGTCCGACAGAATCCTGTAAAAAAATTCGAATGTGATTTAAGTACTGACAAAGTGACAGCATACGACAATTATTATTCTTGCCAACAAATCGGTCGCACCAAATGATTAGAGTCCTTTCTGGGGCTGGTAGTTTGAGGTGATATTTTTCAATAAGCAGTAAGCAATTTTGGATGATCCTCGCTTGGCCATACGTGCATGCCAAACAACATATGGTTGCTTCATTTGTACCGACACAACATTATGAATAGTTTGATTGTAACAAGAATTCGGTCGTTGATAGAAAACAGTTTTGTGGGGCAATATAGGACATAAAACCACTTGTAAATCTGTATGGAGTACAATATAGTTAAAATTTTGTTTTGCTTTTTGTGCATCTTCATTCATTGCTTTCTAAGCTATATCAGCTTTAGAATAGAATGATGTAAGCTACTTTCAACTTAAATAGCCCTTCTATTTTCAGCCATCTCTGCTGAATTGATGTCCACATACAACTCATCACAGTATGAGCAGGACTCTGCTCTTGGAAGACCAAATCGGGGATTAAAATCTGAGTGGAAAATATCTCTTACATGTGTGTTCATTGCATTTATATTCAGGATGCTCTACTTTAAGTATATCGAAAAGCTTTTTTCAAATTTAGATCACCCGAAAGGTAACCTTTTTAGAATTTGTGGCGACTGTAATGACTTTCCTGTTTTGACAACGATCGGATGTGATCCAGATAGCTTCCTTTACATTATCAAGCGTGTCATAAGGTCGAATTTTACGTTTCCCTCTCTTGTTACATAATGACTCCACGTTTTACATGACACAACATTTGGTTTACAAACCTGGTGAGTTTTATCTGATGGTACTGATAGGAAGTAAGAAAAACTGAGATGTTTAAGAGAAACTGCTCCTTCAACCTCTCTTCTTTTAATATCCTGGAGTCTGACACTGTTTTATCTTAACATTGCTGTCTGCTGATCATGTGTTAAATAGTAAACAATTCATATTTAGCTTCTAATGTGATTTGTTAACATTCATAAGAGAATCTGCAAACACATCTCTGAAATAACATAACACTAATTTCCTATTTAAATAAATGGTGGAAAATAGCATTTAATTCGATTTTTAGAAGGACATATTTGGATAATTCAAAGCTTATATTGTTAATTTTCTCGATTTTGTACTCGTTTAAAACCTAACTAACGATCTTTATTAAATCTCTTCGTATATGAATAACGTGACTCAGTAAAATACAAAGCGGGGAATTCTGCACTATTTTCGAGTGTTTTTTTTTTTTAAGAATAGGGGATATGTTGGCTCGGTTTTTTCATTATTTTTTTCATGTATATATTGTATGTGTGTTATTTTCTATAGCAAGGAAAGATTGCGTGGTAGGAGAGTTTGCGCCCTCCTTGATTCAAGCGGAAGGGGAAAGATGCGTGCGCAGTCGCGTGAGGAGCAATGACTCTTAGAGGCTTCAGTTTAATTCATGTGTCGATCCGAGCGTTTATTTGTGTTTTATTGCCAATTTTGTGCTTGTTTTATACAAGGTAAGTGATTGTATTTTCAGAACTCTTTCTTATAGTTTCATAAGAAATGTTTTTCTCAAAATATAATTGTAAATAAATAGTTTATATGTTAGTTATTTGTTTGGACTAGTGTTTCATGCCGTCTTGAGTTACTGCGGAACTTTCCATGGCGACCACGTGACTGCGCAATCCTTCTTACTCAGTGGGAATAGTTTGCGCAGGTTTTTCATTTGATTCGATTAAAGAAGAGTTTGCGAAGGCTTTTCATTTGTTTCACTGAGAGGAAAGATTAAAATAAACTCATTCAGTCACTTAGTTTTAATATCAAACAAAAATTAATCATGTTCTTTGTGGTTTTAATCGTATCTGCTGCGTTAATTTGTATTATACATAACAAAAGGAAAATTACAGTATACGATGAAACATGACATTTATAGTTATTTCCGGAACTCTTTTTTGATAATAAAGAGTGTTTATTCTTGGTGTTTTTCCTTATGGGTCAGAATAACTGACGTTTATGTGAGAAATTCGAAAAAAGGTTCTTTGTCAAGGGAGGATTTACGACGAGCTATAGAAGCTATAAAAATATATTCTTTGGCCATACGCGCTGCAAGTAGACAATTCAAAATTCATGAATCAACCTTGATAAATAGGCTACAAAGAAATGTTTTAATATAGTATACGTTGGGTCCAGATTCTCAACTAGGTGTCGATATGGAAGATAAATTATCCACTCACATAAAAAACTTCAGGCAGTTGGGTTCACGCCAACACAACGAGATGTAAGGTATCTAGCATACTCTTTAGCAGAAATACTGGGTAAGAAACATACTTTTAATAGCGAATAGAAGATGGCAGAGAAAGCTTTGTTTGCATCGTTTATGCGGAGAAATCCAGATGTAAGTGTAAGAAAAGCGCAAGTAATCAGTCGAGCAAGGACAGAAGGCATGAATCGTGTGGAAGTTGAACATTATTTCACTCTTTTAAGATTTATTTTGACCGAAAATTATCTTGTGTAGAAACCAGACTGCTTCTGGAACTGCGATGAGATTGGGCTACAATTGATTTACAAACCCAGTAATTTCAGCGAAAGGTAGTAAGGATGTCCATATTGTCACCAGCGCCGAAAAAGGAGAAACAATCACTAGTATGGCCTGTTGCAATGCGGAGGGGCAATTTTTACCCCCTTATTGTATTTTTAAAGGCGTTTACGCAAACCCTATATATGAGAGAGGTGCACCACCAGGTTCAGTAGTGAAGACGAGAAGATAGAGCGCTTATATCAGCAGTGAATTATTTATGTATTGGATGACTCAACATTTCATCCCAAGAAAATCAACAGGTAAAAATTTTCTTATACTTGATGGACATAGTTCTCATATGAACAGCCCAGACATGCTACAAGTTGCCTCAGATAATGAATGATGTCATAATCCTTTGCTTGCCCAGTCACATGATCCATTATCTCCAGATGCTTGTGGAAAGTTGGTCACGGTTTGACAAGGAACAGGGAAAGTTACAAGAGAGAATTTTCGTGAGCTTTTAAATTCAACATGATCACGCTCCGCTAACGTTCAACTCGAACCTTCTGCCTTCCGTTCCACTGGCATTTATTTATCCTCTAAACATTGATACAATTCCCGAACACGCGTATTTATCATGTGATCAAGATGCACAAAAAAGGAAACAAAAAACAACCTCCTAGACCACATGATACTCCTAGCACACCTTCAGTCACAGTTCCATTTCTCCATCTGCTGCAAACAACCACATCCGCTCAAATCTCTTTGTCTTCTAAAAGCACACCGACCACATAAACCGTGCCCTCTATGATAAATTTGCATCCCTCAAACATTTTAGCCAACTGTCACCCATCAACATCTACTCAATCTAAATTGACACCATCAAAGGTTTTAAAGAAAATTTCACCGATTCCTCAGAGTTTAGAGCGTTCAAAAGCAAAAAGGAAGCAAAGTGCGACAAACGTTACTGATCCCGAGTACATCAACAACAAAAGGAAGACGAATGAAGCCATCTTAAAAAAGAAGAAAACAGCAAAAGTTGGAAGAAATAAGAATAGGGTGTGAAGCAACCAACATCTAAATTAACAAAAGGGAAACAAAGTACAAGACTTGGAAGGTTGAAATTTGATTTTCCTCCACCATCGACATCTGGTGAAGAAAGTGAGTAAATGTAACTTTTGTCAGACCAAGTCAGCCAAACTAGTGTTGACGAATGTGCAGTGTGTTTAGAACTTTACTCCACTACGACTTTAAAATCGGATTGGATAAAATGCATCTCATGTTGTAGATGGCTGCATGACACCTGTTCTATGTATGAGCAGTGTATTGATTGTGGCCGAAAGGAAATTCGGCAGAAGAACTGGCGGACCAGGCAGCCGGAGAGGCCTCCGGAGGCGAGTCTGGGTGTCATGTTTTTAGATTTAAAGGGTTATGTTCGGCGTAGAGTCTTACGCACCTGGCACGAGCAGTGGGCCTCGACCCCTGCTCAGAACAAGCTGCGGTCCATCAGGGACGGTGTGTCGCGATGGTCCTCTTCTGTACGAAAGTCTAGAAGGGAGGAGGTCATCGTGACGAGACTCCGCGTCGCGCATACTTCATTGACCCATGGTTTTTTTACTGAGAGGGGATCCACCTCCAGTGTGTGAGTTTTGTGACGCTCCCCTTAGTGTGCACCACATTTTGGTGGAGTATCGCAAACTAGCCCCTATCCGCCTGGCTCTTAGTTTTAAAGGTGACCTACGTTTTTTATTGCGTAATAGCGCGGATGGAGTTATTTGTTTACTCCGTTTTATACGCCAGGCGGATCTTTTTAATGCCATTTGAGTCACTTTCATAAAGTGACTCATCTGGATTTTATCTCATATTGAGACCTTTTTAACATTTTAGTATATTTTAAAATGTTTGTTTTGTCTCTTTAACTCGCATATTGTTTTAATATGTGTGTTTTGTCTTTTTAACTCATATATAGTTTTAATATGTTTGTTTTGTCTTTTTATTGGAGTGATACACCTGAGTTTTTTTTAACAGGTGTTTCACTATATTTGTACAGTGAGACCATTTGAGCACTTCTATGGAGTTTTCAAATGGTTTTTTTCTGACATTGAGATTTACTCATTTTATATTGTGTTTACATGTGTGGTTATGTTAAGGCCCTAATGACCTCATTGTGTCGACGGGCCTCTAAATAATAATAATAATAATAAATTTGGCAAAAGAGAATTTGTATTAGAATGGTATTCAATGGTAAAACAATTTATATTGTTATTAGAGATTTTATGGTTACAAAAATATTAATGGTAACGTTAATAATAAGTCTTTTAATAAACAATTTATAATACATTTTATCAAAATAAGTAATTTATATTTGTTTTCAAACACTAAACTATCTTTCCTACTCATGTGCGCCATCTCCCCTACCCGGTTAGGAGAGATTGTGTATGTGATTATTTTTAAGTTGTACAGTACTATAAAAAACAGATAAACAATTGAAATATTAGTCATTAAATATGTCTAAGATACCTAAGAACACATTTGTAAGCCTAGTATTAAAAAAACCCAACAACCACAAATTTTTAACGATTTTTTTACGAACTGTGCGCAATCTCTCCTTGCTTTACCTTGCATAAAAATAAGTTTGTTTATATGTAGGCCTATCGTATTTATAGGCTATAAATTTATTGTATACCAGCTGCCTAGATAATTGTTAATTCGAATTTCTTTAGATACCCCTTGGACTTCGAATTAAAAATATTCTACTGCATTCCCTTTTAAAATTTTATTTAAGTGCTATTTTTTTTACCATTAATTGGCTAATTCTAACCTATCGTATAGGGTAAACCTGGGTAATTTTGAGACATTTCAATAATATTTTATATTTTTAACAGG
Source organism: Timema shepardi (assembly GCA_902151425.1). Lineage (NCBI taxonomy): Eukaryota > Metazoa > Arthropoda > Insecta > Phasmatodea > Timematidae > Timema > Timema shepardi. Next base: position 5,658 of record CABFVX010010103.1, on the reverse strand, counting down.
CAGTTTATTCTTTATACTCAATAAACTACACCAACATAAAGATCCACCTTAAATGTAAATTTACAGATCAAAATTTTAATAAGATACCGAATATATCAAAATAGAGTTTAAATTTGAATACTTACTGTAAACATTGGTTATTTCGTGAACACATTGGTAACGTTGATAAGTTCGTGACAGTAATTTTCCTATTTACACACACTCTTCATTCAACTAACATAGAAAATAGAAAAATGAACTATTTACAATTATTAAAACAAAATTTAGTTGATCATTCTTCTTCATCAGTGTCACTTTGACATCCATCACATACAAACACATCTTAACACTCTTCATATGGGTATTGGCATTTTAAATTGTACCAAACTTCACAAAAGCTTCAGTTTTATTTAGGGCATCATTATTAAACGTTTACCACAAATCTCACAGTCCCAAACATCCTATTTCTTCTTCAGATCTCCAGAGGTGCTGGGAACTGAAATGATGCTCTCGTTGGAATCTTGCCTTGACCTTCCACGATATCCTGAAATAGATTAGCAATTTATTGTTTTTACTTTCAATTTATTTAACATAACAGAAACTTTCAGTGTAAAACTAGGCTATGATTTGAAAATATAATATTTTTACCTTTGAATTTCTTTTTTACTGTTTCCCCCAGGGATAAATTCAAACGTTTGTAACTAGAGTCTCTTTTCTCTCCTCGTTTTGTCGCAAGGCTATTTTCATTGTTGATCACTGGGCTGGCCAAAACGTCTTCAATATCTTCTTTATACTGGTCATTTGTCAGATTTTGAATAGGCCTACGACTAAGCGGGGTTTTTTTTCTCAGTAAGTTTGGATGTTGAAATAGCCTCTTGTGGAATGGCATTACGATCAGATGGGCAAATTTCAGTTTTCTTGAAGCTTGATATAATATTTTGAGGACTGAAAGCACTAAAAATAATCTGTTTCCATCAGTATATGAAAATTTGTTCTGTTGGACTTGTGAGCAGGATTGTAGATCATGTGACTATTGAGGGACTTTCCCTATTCTTGTTTGAATGGGTGGTACAACCCAACATTTATAGGCTGAAGCAAGTTTGTTGTGTGAAATGAGAATATAAATACAGTAGATACATTTAATCATCTTCAGCCAATGTTATAATGTGCTCTGTAACATGGGATGAGTGTGAATCCATGTGGAGCACAACAGGTCGTACTTGTGGAATGGAGCTAATTAAATGGTTAAACCACTCCACGAAAATATCTCCATTTATCCATCCTTTTATTTGACAGCTCCACAAGGTTTTCAGGAATGATATCAAAGGTCGTCATTCATTCTGACTCCCTCAAAAATTATGATAGGTGGAATCCAAACATGTGTGGTTTGCTCCGCGATCGACATATTATCGTTTATAAACGTACTTTCTGCCAATAGCGTTGACAACCTTTGATGGACGTACAACATAAGACAACCCAGTTTCATCACAATTCCAAATTAAATCAGCCCGATTCATGATTCCCAGTTTAGTTCAAAGATTCTTCAATTTGTCAACAACAACAAAATCATTTAACATGGTACGATTAGCCATTGATGATCTGTAGGTTGCAATATTATCTGGAACACGAAGAGTTAGGCCATATCTATGAACCCTCCTTAACTAAAATAAGGAATAAACAGAAGGTCCAAACAACAATGAATGACAAGGGGGCAATAGGAGTGAGCAATTTGGAGTTCTGTCCTTTGAATGTCTGAGATCGAACATTAGAAACTCAGATATCGCAACCCACACCAGATGTGGAAGTAAATATATGGAGGGTCAACCTCGTAGAGATCACTAACCAAAAGGTATATATCCCAAAATTACGAAGACATGTAAAAATACACTACCTATGGGTAAGGTGACCCATTAGACTAATATGTGCATGAACTAGTTTTAAGTTGATATTTATTCATCAAGAAGTTAATATCATATGAAAATATATAATAATATATTATATAGAGATAATCTTTGAAATATACAAGAAGCTTTCAACAAGCTACTATTCCCACATTCTGACGACATGAAAAGTTTTAAAAGAAAAACATCAATTAATTATTTTGAGCGCCAGCATTAAAGAACAACAACATAATGGAATGTGGCCTTAGCTCAACAACAACCTTATCATGACGTCAAGACTTCCATTAGTAAAGTTTCATTACGGAATAACTAGCAAAATACATTTCTAATAAAACATAAGAATTAATCTAAAAAAATATCTTAATAATCTCAGAACAATCTCCCTTTATTCCATTATGCGGCTAACGCTAAACAATCTCATTATAATAACATATTCCATAGAATTTCTAAAAAGACTATTAACTAATCATACGATGAAGCTTAACGATTTCATAGTAAAATAAGATCACTCACTCTACGCATTATGTAAATTTAAGCCCAGTTAATAAGTTCCAATTATTAACAAAAGGTCAAAATATCAAACATGTAAGGAATAGAATTCAATATTGACATTATTTCACAAAGTTAAAGATATCGATAATATACCAAGTTAAATGATCGATCCTTCCCAGAGCAAGTAATTAAATCGACAGTATCTCAACAATCGATATTATTGATACGATTAAGTTACAAATTAACAACGTAGAAAATAAGAAACATATCTTATTTTTTATTTTAAAGCATTTAAGAAATGGCCGAAAGAGAATTTTGAAATATGTAGCAAAAATATTAAAACCAGAGAAAAATATACTAAGTTTGCCAAAGAGAATTTAGACCTTACATTTTAACAATCACATCCGCTCAAAGCCTGAGCTTCTCCTTCCCCAAATATAATCAAATCCAAGAGTGGCGACAATATGTCCTGCCGCCAATATATATATACATACAACACAACCCAGAGAAAATGGACGACGAGAAAAAAAGGGGGGTGTGGGGGTTACAACATTTGGAACACTCGGGAACAATATACGCATGACAACATAGCTCCAAAACAGTTTCTTAGAGCTTCGAGATTATCCTAGAACATAGACGAGTAAAGTGTCTTTGCCGCTAGAGCTCTTTGCATCTCAAGTTCTTTGTCACTACTTCATAACAACACTGGTGGTCAGTCTAATTCCGGCCACAGGTGCGCGTATGATGTTGAATTTAACAATGAATTTAACAAGGCTTCTTTTGTGGAAATAACAGAATATCTATTTGAAAATTTAAAGAATAAGGGTGAAAAAAAAAGGCCCTTCAATATCTGCAATTATCTCGGAATACGACCGAGACATGTATCGAAAAAATTGGCCAAAATATAAATGAGCGACTGCTAAAAGATATAAATTAATGTGTATTTACTATTCTTTGCAATTCGATGAGTCAACAAATGTCAGTGACACTGCTCAACTGCTCGTTTTTATCAGAATAGTTTTTGAAGAATCTTCTGCTAAAGAAGCATTGCATGGTTTCATTGAAAGGAAGATCACAAGGTATCAAAATTTTCAATGTGTTTAAGGAGCAGATTGACTAGATTAATTTTCTTTTATTTAAGCTCGTGTCAATGACCACCGACGGAGCAGCGGTGATGACGGGTAATTTCAATGGATAGCCTTGTGTCAAAAAGATGAATATTTTCCAGATTTCATCATCATTCATCAGAAAGTTTTAGCTAGCAAGAGGCTTAATACAAAATGTGTCATGGATATTGCTGTTAAAATCGTCAATTCCGTCTCTTCCAAGGCGACTTTTTAAAATGAAATTTAACGAAAAAGAACCAGATTTAGTTTTGTACACGGATGTCAGGTGGCTCAGTCGGAGCATTTTTTTTTACAGAGATTTCGCGACTTGTTGGATGATATTATCAGTTCTTGAACAGAGGGATGATGATTATCATAATTTGCGTGATCTGGACTGCCTAAGTTATTCGGCATTTTTGGCAGATTTTATCGGAAAACTTAAGTGTATTAAACTTGGAACTACAAGGGAAAAATAAAGCAATCAGTGATTTGATGAGCAGTGTGTCTGTTTTCAAGAGCCAAGCAGTGGCTATGATTAAGGATGTCGTAAATAAACGTTTTGTTCAATTCACAAACATTATGGATCATTTGAAAAAAAAAATCTCATTTTTAATTCGGGAAAATATGTAGCCGAAATCCAAACTGTTCTTGATGGCTTCGAAACCAGATTCAGTGACTTTACGAAAATGGAAGATTTGATTCAGTTTACCATTTATCCATTCAAGGAAGACACAGACACACAACCAATCGCAAATAAATTTGCAGAGCTATTTCCATTGGACCAAGTTACAGTGGAAAATGAAATGATCACACTGCAATGTGACATAGTTCTGAAAGTCAGATATTCAGAAAAATATATTTGGAACTAATCTTAATTTACAAAATTTAGCAAACTTTTAAATTCCTGATTTAGATCTACATATTTATGCCAATCAGCATTTTCGCATTTAAAACAAACTAAAACCAAGCATCGCTTGAATTTAACAGACCAACACACTGAAGATTGTGTGGGATTGGCATTGTCCACTAATACACCAAACTTTTTAGGTTGGCCACCACTGGTTTACTTGATGCATCCACCATATTATTTACGGATACAACTTTGGTCTGTTCAGAGCAAACTTGTAGCCAACCTAACAATGATAAAAAAAACTTTTACAAAATCTGCATTGGTTCCAATGTTCTTGTCGTGTGCAGCGCATATTTTACAACCGTGTTCTGGGCGGCTATCCAATTACTATACCTTACTGTGTTCAACGTATCTTAAAAAACTAATAATAGTAATGTATAGTTTGTATTTTTTCCAGGACAAGAAGTTTCCTAAGCATGGATATAGACGTGACGGGGTTGGATGTGAACCAATGTGACGTCACAGTGGGAGAACCCCTATCTTCTCTACAGATTAAAGTATTTTGGGGGACTCACAAGTGCCACAACGAGACAACACAGGTTAGCTTATTTATGGATTACGCTCATTTCACGCTGTTAGTGAATTGTATAATTTAAATGGTTTTATATAAGTAGTAATTTAACCATACTAATACAATTATTCAAGGTATTTTGTCCTGAAGCATTGTTCAGGATAATGAAGTGTTATATGAATGAATGATTCTTTGTCAATTTAAATTTGTAATTTCCACAAAAATAATTTTTTATTTTGAAGAGAATCAGACTGCTGGCCACTAGGGCCACTTCCAGCTCGCAGTGTACCTTGGACGAGCACAATGAGAAAATTAACAATATCTTTAATTAATCTCGTGATGCGAGTAACGTATAGTAGTTAGGAATTAACCAATCAATTAAGATAATTAGTAGGCTGCAAGAAAACGACCTGTCAATTGGCTCCATACATAACGAATACACCCCCCTGCGGGACGGGGTTAGAATAGTCCCGCAGTAACCCCTGCTTGTCGTAAGAGGCGACTAAAAGGGGAGGCATCTGTGCAGGATGTACCTCGTGCAGGACAACCCTATCCTACATCTTTCCTTTCACATCCTTTTTCTTCTTCCTTCACTTTCACCCCTTTTTTTTCACTCTTCCCCCTTCCCTTTAACTCTCCTTACTTCTTTCTTACCTTCCCCCTGCCGTTCATACTGCACGGAGGCCTTTGGCCTTTCTGTTGACGACTTTGGCTACTAACCCGGCTCTTCTCTGTTTATTATTGGATACCACTGCTTTG